>OV725083.1:89469153-89762061 GCA_928085145.1 Nezara viridula | reverse complement strand
AGAAGGAATTGCTCATTAACTGTTTAAGATAATAAAATTCTAAGAACACTATCATAAAGTAAACAAATTGTTTTGAGAAAACAGTGATAAAATGGACTAAGATAAATGATAAATGGGGCTTTCAGTAGGTCTAATAAGGCTGCTGCACTACTGCGGTTACAGTACCCATCTCCGTGCAGCATGTCTCTGTAACACAATTATTTGTGAAATAATTCAGCATAATGGAGGGCATACCATTATTATACCTCCTGAAAGTCCTTTTTATCAATTTAATCACTGTTTTCTCAAAAAAGCATTGACAAAATGGGTCTTAACTCCTTTTATTATATGAACTTTTTTGTTGAAAATTTTGTCTAGAATCACTCTTCACAGTTTACTCATCAATAACTGAGACATCCTTTATAAGTGTTAGTTGGATTATTGTTTAAGATATACTTTATTTTGAGGTCTTCTGTAATGCAACGCATCATAGGTGTTTTGGAAAAAAAATAATTGTGGTTTTCTGAGAGCATTCTTCTCTGGATATTTTCTTCTAAGCTGTTCTTTTAATAAATCTGTGATCTTTAGTAAATGAAGGATTGTACACTTATAAATCTACACTGCTGCCGTATGACTTTCATCATCTTCGCTGGTAATTAGCTGCAGACTCCTCCAATGCCTGAACAGCTTCTCTCACAGTATTTAGGGTCCTCCCCTGCAAAGGTTAGATCCAAATCTAAAATCTAGACTTTTCCGTTCAGAAGTGTCCTTGTTGCTTAAATACATACATTTATAATAGTTTTATGAGGCAGAAGTTAAATACTAGAGAAGTCTGGTATCCTGCCATACATCTGTTCCTGTTGTGACAAAGCACAAATTGTCCTCCATTATCATTATTATTAGATGAACCAATTTAGCTGGTAAATTCATTTTCATGATTGCCTTATATGCTCCTTCTCTGATCACAATATCACATGTGATGATTATGTATGTAAACAACCATGTAAACAATGTACCAATGTAAACAAACGATTCATGGCGGAGTTATACTGGGCTGCCAGAAGCCGAATGGCCTAATAGCCAACGGCAGAGGGGTTTAATAAAAAAAAAAAAATAACTTTGTGAAGCGGAAGATAAATACTAGAGAAGTCTGGTATCCTGCCATACATCTGTTCCTGATGTGACAAAGCACTGATTGTCCTCCAATATGATTATTATTAGATGAACCAATTTAGCTGATAAATTCATTTTCATGATTGCCTTATATGCTCCTTCTCTGATCACAATATCACATGTGATGATTATGTATCTGGTGTTCCTTTGCCTTTTCAACAGAATTCACTGATAAAACTACGATCTGTCATCGAACTCTCTCTTCAGAATCCAGATTGATATTTCTTCGGCTTTCATTCATCAATCTATTAAAAACAATGATAAACCATACTGATAATAGGAGGAGAAATATCTTTATAATTATTATACAAACTATATCTCCTTACGTATGTATGCAACAAACCGTTTTCTCTCCAAATTTCCATAAATAATTCTTGAAGAAATTTTTATATTATTCACTACTTCACTATGCTTAGCCTGGAATGTTCTACATTCTTGAGGCCACATTTTTATTCTGTTTCTTAATACCATCATGCATTTTTTTCTTTGTTTGGAGACTTGATTGTAATTTTGAAGATTTTTAATTAATCAACTAATTATTATTTTATCAATTTGAGTTCTACCAATGGGTAGTTTCTCTTCATATTGTACATGCCATGTTACCAATTTCTACTTTACTTTTTGTATTCTCTATGTAATACAGTTGTAAATTCCATTAAAATAATTTAAAAAAAAAATTTTTATCAAATAATTACCTGAACAATAAGATGTCAATTGAACCTGAGCTGTATCATTTGTTCCAATAGAAAAGTAGACTGCTTTACAATTGATCGCGAACTGGGAAGTACAACATTCCTGGGTTACATAGAAGTCATGGTTATCTGATACTTTCAAGTTGAAACACTGGATATTGCTAGCTCCCCTCATGTGGTTAGAATGTGTCATTGAATCGAGTCTAGATCTGCTGTTAAGGTCCTTCTGAGGTCTTCATTTTTGATCTGAAATGTTTAATTATTTTTAAGAAATATGTTTACATGATTATCTTAATTGATTATAATATAATGATGATGATTGTCTTTCACATTTAACAGGTGAAAATAAAGGAATAAAGTAATAAAAAAAAATTAAAAAAATAATGTAGAATTTTACATCGATAACGTGAAACATTTATTATTCTAAAACATTTCCAAAACTGTCAAAACTTATTGTTGTAGAGAAGTTGGTTGGGGATAATAGTCATTGGACACAAAAATTAATTATATTTAATATCTTTGTGCTGCAATTTTGGACTACGTTTCTGGCCTTCGTTAGTTCTAAGCAAAGACCAGGTAACAAATAAATACTGAGAAAATTATAGACAGTAATAATAATAATAATAATAATATGATCTGTTATTTCATAAGAATATAAGTTTCTAATCATTATTTTATATATTTTAACTTTGCTACTGTTATCTTAAAAGTTCCAGCTTTATAACTTCCTTAATTTATATATCATATATTTTCAATTCCATATAGTTATTAATTTAAGTTTAAATACCTACGTATTATTTTACATCTTAGTACATATTATTAAGTTTAAATACCTACATAGTATTTATTCATATGTTGTTGAAAATATTCTAACATACATATATGTTTGCTATATAATTTCTTTATTACCCTAATTTTGTCAGTGTTTGCTTTATTGCGTTGTTACCATTACTGCCAATATAATATGTAAATGCCCTACACACTACAAATTTTTCAATAATTAATTAATTTTATAGTGGTTCGCTGCTTTGAAAAAATAGTATGGGTGCACCTTGTAATAGTGAATTTCAGGATTTTACAGATAACCGTTTATAGTTGCCAAATTAAAAAACAATGGTGAAAAAGATATTCAACATATTATTCTCTTGGAAACTATAAAATATATAAATAAATAAACTTAAATTAAACAACATTTTTCATAAATATTTATCAAATATATGACAAAGATTTTTTTAGTGCTTACTTGCAGAAATACGATTGATTACAGGATCCATTACTACTGAAACATCCGTGAATACGCTTATGGTGAAAACATCAGTCTTAGGAAGTTCAGGAAAAGGTGACAATTTTTCTTTTGCTCCATTCGCCAAGAAAAGAAATTTAACGTCTGAAAAATGAAAAAAAGGTATTAATACAATTAAAAGTTTTGGAAATTCACAATGGAACAATATATATATTCATAACAAACAGGTACATAAAAGAACAAATAAAAACTCCTCATTACAATCCTTAAAAAACAATGAGGATTTATTTGCCAAGCAGCGGAGGCTGTTTGGTTTTATATATGAGTCATTCTGATAAACGTCAAAGACCAAAATCAATAACTACCTATATATATACATATATTAGCTTTGATTTAAGAATAATATGATATTTAATTTCAGAACTCCGAAATATTTCAGACTTAGGATAGCAAAGATGATTTCTTTCGTTTTGATAAATTTTACTTTCGTATAATATTCTTATATTTTCATTAAAGTAACCAAAATATTTGAAGTGATCGACTGAATTAAAAATTTCAAGCATAAGCACAATTGTTCATTCTGTATTTAATGTATTTCGGAATTCAGGTAGATTAAAGGAAAACTAAATCACTTGAGAATAAAAACAAATCTGGCGCTGTGCGCGCATCAAGCAACTTACCACCCTGTTCTTCACATAAATAAGTATATACATACAAAGAGAAGTGAAAGTAAAAATTATAGACAGTACAAAACATTTAAAACAATTAATTACCATATGTTTTTCATAGCCATCTAATCTATTTTATTTATTTTGTTTGACACTAGCCAATTACACATGTACTAGCTGTCTTTCTACTTCATCCTCTGTACTCCCTAGATCTTGTCCCATCCGATTATTACTTGTTTCTTTTGTTAAAGATTTCTCTGTAATAAATGTAAAAACTCCGAAAGCAAAATAAAAAATGCATCTCGATTATTATTTTGCCAATAAGTCTCAATAATTTTTGGAAAAAGCTTATAAGATGCTTCCTGAGAGATGGAAGAAGGTAATAGAGCAGAACGGTTCAGAGGTAACTCAGTAATTCAACCTTAAACAACAAATATAGAAAAAGGAAAGAACTTATGGGACAACCTAATAAAATAGAAGTTCATAATTATTACACTCTTAAGTATTCGGAGTGGAAAACTAATGAATTCTGATGATCCTGGAAAATTTTTCAATGTTAACTTTGTAGAACATTATATCCAGTCCTGTCATAAATATTGTTACAAGGTAACATATACAGATTTCAACAGAAAAATTAATCTTTTCAAAAACTTTATTAGAAAATAAAATGTATATCTATATAGAGCAAAAAAAAAAAAAAAATTCTCAAAATGTCTCCCTTATGCCTTAACACAGGCATTTAATCTCAGGCGCCAGACATCAATAGCAGCACGCAGCACTTCTTGAGGAAAGCGTCAACTGCTCGGACCAGAGATTGTTTGAGGCTTTCCAAGTTAGGGGTGTGCTCTATGGCATACCATGTTCTTCAAGTTGGACCAAAGACGTGTGATAATCTAGTGGGTTGAGATCAGGATTTCCTGAGGGCCAATCCGAGGCAGAGATGAACTCTGGAATGTTCTTTTGCAGCCACTGAGTTCACCTGGTGCTGGAGCTGGAGCGGAATCCTGCTGGAAATATTTGGTATTTTAAATGTATAGAAAAATTATTATAATGTTTTAGATAGCTATAATTTAGATAGCTATAGTACATATATATCAGTATATGTACATATACTGATGATTATATTTTCTGTTAATATAAACATAAAAATACACTACATATTTCATTAAAACCTATTGAAGTAATCATTTTATAAAAATTTTCATTAATGAGGTTTGAAAATAAAATGGGAATAATAAAATTTCAGGAACTACTAGACCTCTATTTCATATATTTTTAGTTTCTATATTTTCTCCTCGTATATTTGTCTGCTTTGATTTAGTCTTACTGGAAATCGACACTAAAATAATTTAGTGGCAAATTAGGAAGGTTCCTCACAGTCCACTTAGTGTCCCAGGAACAACCATCTGTCAGTAAGAGCACCATAATGTTTGCCTTTTTCTCTTTAGGTACTCTGATTTATCCCAAAATTTTTAATTGTTTGCTTTTTGGAGTGTTTTTAAATTATGTTTTATTTATTGTTAACTCACCTTGATGAAGCGATTGGATATTTAATGGGTGTCAGCTATTGGAGACTTATAATGGGGACATTTGCTAGTAGTTGACAGGCCTGTACTCTCAACTGTAGTAAATTCAAAGAGATATACTGAATATAACATGTATTAAAAATGAGAGCATTCACTAATGTCATATTAAAAAAAAAATTGCTAATGATTTGGATTAAGTTTAAAGCAACAATAGGTTCTTGACAGTGACCAGCATTGATAAATTTAAGTCCGGAAACGCAAGAAGTTAGTTTTATAATAAGTTAAAGGTAATTTTTGTTAATCTTAAAATGAAGATTATAAAATTTCACTTAACTACATTCTTATTCTTATCCCTATCAGATTTAGGGCATCAATACTTAATAACATCAATATTTAAGTTTTAACACATAAAAGTTAAAAGAAATTTCGTTAAGCATGTCAGCTACTGGTGCATTTAGAAATAGAAAATTTTTGTTTGCTTTTTAGAGTGTTTTTAAACTATGTTTTATTTATTTTTAACTTATTTTGATAAAGGCATTGGAAGGAAGGATATTTAATGGGTGTCAACTACTGGAGCCTTATAATGGGAACATTTGTCAGTAGTTGACCGGCTTGTACTCTCATAAATTCAAAGAGATATACTGAATATAACATGTCTTAAAAATGAGACCGTTCACTAATGTAACCTTAAAAAAAAAATTCCTAATGATTTGGATTAAATTTAAAGCAAAAATAGGTTTTCTTATTGCCTAAAACAGGTTAGTGAGAGCGACCAGCATTTATTGATAAATTTAAGTATGGAAACGCAAGAAGTTAGTTTTATAATATGTTAATGATAATTTTTATTAATCTTAAAATGAAGAAAATGAAATTTCCCTTAATTACATCCTTTTTATCATCTCTGTCAGCTATAGTAACATTCCAAATCAAACAGTAGTACAACAAAACTATTCTCTTAATCTTCAATTTTTTAAAATTTAGATGAATGTTTAATGGATTTGAAATATATCTTAGTAATTTGAAAAATAATTCTATGAGATGAATCTATGAAAAATATAATAACATCAATATTTAACTTCTTACACGTAAAAGTTAAATTTTTTACTTTTAATCATACTGTTTCATTTGACTCTTGAACTGTTATTGTCTTCATAATTTTCTTAATTTATTAATGTTTTAATCTTTTTTATTTTTCTAAAATAATATCAATTTGATTTTTTTTTTTTTTAAATCTATATTAGACGTGCTATAATAGATGAGTATTTATTTCTTCCATAGCAATTACCTAATTCGAAAGATGTCAAATTATCCTTTCCCTTTTAATGGGCCTATTTCAAGTTAGGCAATGAGACCTGCTTTTTAGTTTGGGAAGGGGATGGTTGGATAAGCGGGGGGAAGTTGGACAACAGTTATTACCTTGATCTTCTCATGTTTAGTTTAGTAGGACATCTGGACTGGTCCAGGTAGGTTCTTGTCTATAATATTTACGATTATATTGTACTTTATATATAAAATTTATAGTTTTTAATAGATAAGTATATTTTAATTGTTATTAAGCTAAATAAAAATAAAATTTAAACAATGCATAGGTTTAGCTATGTAAACTACTATGTATTGATTAAAATGCTCATACTTCAAGTAAAAACAAAGTACAAATAAACAAAAATAAGTATTAATAATTTTCTTAGTGAATCAATCTATATTAACAGTTGAATTTTGTTATTTATCGTTTATGATTTTATGATGTCAGGAAAAATAATTTCATAATTTTACCATTTTTATTTTACTTCTTTTATTTATTTTTTGACAATGCATTCAACATTTCAGGCCCAGTTTGCTCATCAGCATTTATAACAACTCGATACATTGTATAGTAAAATAATAAAATAAAATATTTAATTAAATCAGTTCAAAACAGTTAATTTTTATACTAAAAGTAAATCTTACTTAAAATATTAATATAATTAAATTATATTAAATTTTGCTAATAATTGTCTTTATATTGAATTATAATTGGATAGCATTTCCCAAAAATAAACTAAATCACAATACACGTTTAATTTTGATTTTCAAGGCATCGACAATTCGGAAGATTTCAAATATTTTTTTTTATTTTGTCACAAAATTAATTTCATTTTACATTCTACACAGCCCAAAAATTGATGTAATATTAATAGGTTCATCCGAAATTAACTTTATGGGTGTTGGATTTTATTTATTTATTTTTTTTTCAACTTTAATTTATAATTAAAGATATCTGAACCCAAAGATGGTTCTTTTGAATTGAATTGAATACCCAATTAAAATCATCTCTAAATAATTTTTAAATACTTTCAGATTTTGTTCGTTCAGTTTTATTCAATCAATTATTTTGTGGTAAAAATATAAATGCACTTAAAATAAAATAAATAATAACTAAATTGAAATAAATTCAAACTCTAATTATAATTTTATTCTGTAATAAAAATTATTTAAACTAATAATTGTAATTAAATAAGTATAAATTAAAATAAAGATAATTGTCAAATATATAATTTTCAGATAAACTTTCTAATTATTAAAGGTTAGATTAATTAAAAAAGTTTTATAAATTATCAAATGATAAGGAAATTTTCAACTATTTTAGAAACACGCTTGTAAGGACTTTCCTGAAAGATAAAAATAAAATAAAATGGAACAGATTATTTCGAATCAATTTTTTTATGCATATACTTTTTTAGGATTGTAAATAGTCAGGATTTTCAGTCTGAATTTGTACCATTCTAGTTGCCAATGTTTTGATCCAAGTTTCATGTGGGTCACGATCAGGGGATGAAAATTAAAAATTATACAAAAAATCGATAAAAGTACATAAATAAGACAAAAGAAATAAATTATACAGAAAAATAAATAGATAAGAAGTACTTTAAAGTGCTAATCTAATTTATTTATTTATGTACTTGTATTTATTTGCTTATTTATGTACTTCTGTTTACATCTTATTGTTCGATCACGGTAATTTGGTGTGAGCCAAATATTACCCATTGATTGTGAAAATAGGTGTGGACTGTATGAGGTTGGATCACTGAAATTCGATACTTGATTAAATTAAACAAAATATTGAGAACACGATTATATTGTATATAATTGAATAAAATAAAATAAATGAAATTTGTATCTTTGTAAAATTTTGTGGCTCTTTACAGATTAATTACATATTGCTGATTGTGAAATTACAATTTTTAGTTTGATATTGTCATGTTAGAAGTGATTATTGCTTCATTGTGAATTCGGTCTCACTTGCTATCTGAAATTGAGCTTCATGGTTTTGGCCACATCTTCTTTCTCCCCATACTTCCTCCACCAGGCTGTTCTCTTGAAGGTTAGCAATTCATCATGGGTGATAAATATTCAGGGTGCAGTCTTTTTAAAATTTTTTATTTATGGCAACGTTTCAATCCAAACATGTGGGTCATTTTCAAGGCTCTGTTTTGGTGTTTGAAGTATCTGGAGAGAGAGCAGAATGAATTGTAGAAGATGGTGAATAAGCAGAGTGCGAGCGGCGTAGAGCTTGAGATAGGCCAGGATGACATGTTTTTCTTGATGTGTGTTGCGAGATGGTGTTGTCAGCGTTCAAAGAGTTTATATCTCTGATGTGGTGGATTTCAGCAAGAAGTGTATTCTTGTTGTAGTTAGGTCCCAATGATTTGATGAATTATTGAAGGAAGTTAAGTCGACTGTTCTACATATCATGGGTGATAAATATTCAGGATGCAGTCTTTTTGAAAATTTTTTTATTTATGCCGCTTCAACCCAAACATGTTAGTCATCTTCAGGGCGTGGTTTGAGCACTGAGGGTGTTCAAGTACTCACCCTCGCTCGCACTCTATTATCTTCTCCTACAATTCATTCTGCTCTCTCTCCAGATACTTCAAACACCAAAACAGAGCCCTGCTAAAAAATAAAATATAAAAAATAAAAAATTTGTTTTTCAAAAAGACTGCATCCTGAATATTTATCACCCATGATAAGTAGAACAATCGACTACCTTTCTTCAATTTAGCAGCTCTTTTCTTTCCTTGTCATTTCTTAAGAGAGTACCTTACTGTGTGCACACTTCCACCAAATGAACAGATTAACTCAACATGAATGGTTTGCAGCAAAATGGAGACCATAAAATGGTGATGAAGTTCCAAATTCTACAATTGTTTTGATTTGTTATTTTTTGTGTTTCAGAGGTTGATTCCTGAACACTTATATTTTTGATATAATTTATAATTTTTAGCCCTGGTAGCATCCCAAATGCTTAGGTCAAAACGTCGTCAACCAAAATAATACAAATCCATACTGAAAATCCTGATTATTTAAAATCCTAAATAAAGTTTTACAGGGTGTACCGCAAGTAGAGATAAAGATTTAAAAGGTTGATAGTAAACATGGATAGGAAGTGATTACTTAAAAAATATTTGATTTAAGAAACTAAACATTGCTCTATATTAAATTAGACAAAATTTACTTTAAAGTAGAGTTTGTCAATGACAAACTTAATGTTTTTAGCCTTAACAATTACGTTTTTATGAAAATAATTGAAGCAATCAGAAGGTGTCTTTATTTTAAGTGTAACTTAAAATCACCTATGAAGATCTGGGAGAAAAACTCAGTTCATAACCACTTTACATGAAAAATATTTACAAACTCATTATTTTTTATGTTTATAAATAAAATGTGTTTTTAGGCAATTATGTTTATTACAATACATCACATATCAAGGAAACACAATAAATAAAAGCTTTGAAACAATTAATTGTGGTCTTTTTTGAAGAAAACACGGATACTTTAAGGTGACTGGATAGAAAACACATCATTTCTCTACATAACTTGAAGTGAATATCAAAATGTTTCTTAATAAACTTCAACTTAATTAACATGGAATTAAAACTTATTAAACGAGAAAGTTTTTCTAAAAGTGGGGTAAATGTAGTACAGTAAAATAATGACAAAAAAACAAAAACACAAATAATGTATGACTATTTTTTAAACGGAACTTTGCTGTGTTTGTTAGCTCAATAGTCCTCCTTAAATAGTTTTAACAATGACAAAATCTACTTCCATTTAAAATAAATTTTGTCTAGTTTACTATGAAGCAATGTTTAGTTACTTAAATAAAATATTTTTTAAATTATTGCTTCCTATTCAATAAAAAACATGACTCGCTTAAAAAAACACAAATCTTAAATTTCCTACGTCTCTACTGGAAATTGAGCATTTGTTTTGTTAGTTGAAAAAAATAATGTAAAAAAATTGAATAATATCTTTGATTTCTTAGTGTGTATAACCTTAAATAAAACTACAACGTTTTTCAGAGAACGACTAGTTGGCCGAGTAAAATGTGATAAGAATATCATGTGAAAATTGAGGGGTGATTGAATAATAAAATCCTAGAATATGTTGATTCATATATTATTATCTTTGAATATAAATGAAAATTTAAATAAAAGTAACATTTAGATATGAATAAAATACTTACATACGTACTATCAGGTCTTATTCTAGTCTAGCCGACTTTTCTTAATCGATTTAATGTACACATTTTATTCATTCATGTAGCTTATTTATTCTTGATTTTAATATCTTTTTACCTCAAATTACAGTGGAGAGGGGACGATATTTTCGTCCCCTCAACATTTTATTAGTGCCAATGGCCAATCCAAAGAAGCATGTCTTGTTCAGGTATTTTCAATGATAAATCAAAATTGAAAAAAAAAAGTAATTAAAATAGAATCCGACATTTCTACTGATTTAATAGTACGGGAACGTATGCAGAAAACATGTCTTATCATAAAGAAATTTTCACCTTTTTTCAACAATTATTTTTGGAAGAAGAATTTAAAAAATACCAGAATGAAACTGCCGCAATATTAAGTGGTGCTCAACCAAAAATGGATTTTTTTTTTTTTTTCATTACTTGAGTTATAATTCCAAAACGGGTCTTAATATCGGAAATGTGACTACTGGAAGAGTTAAAAAAAAAACGTCAAATTCGGCGACGAATAAGTAAATGACATCACTAGCGGATCCAGTATTTAGTTTTGGGAGGGGAGAGGGGGCTCAGTCCGAAAGATTTTTTTTTTAACATGCAAGGTGTTTCAGGGATAAGTGGCTATACTGCAAGAAATTTCCTCTGAAAGTAGGTACTCAAATGTTTTGTTTAGGAGATATTCACACCTAAAGATTTTCGTTGTTATAAATTATTTACGTTATATGAAATAAATAAACCTATTTATTTGTTCTAACTACTTTATTAATTAAATGTAAACAATAATATTGTCTGGATAGATGAAGCTACATTTACAAGAAGAGGTATCTTCAATCGGAAAAATAATCATCTCTGGTCGCAGGAAAATTTCCATGCTATTCGTGAGCATCATTTTCAGTGTAATGTGTGGTTGAGAACACTAGCGGATCCAGGATTTAATTTTGGGGGGGGGGACATCAGCCCGAAAGATTTTTTTTTAATGTACGTATAACGATAATTAATTTGAAAAAAAAGAAAGAAAGAAATTAACTATCTATATGAAATGGTATTTAAGTGGTTCTTTAAGTCCTATTAAATGTAATTACACGAACAAGAATACTTTAAGAGATAGTTTATCATATTTTCTTCTGTAAAACATGGTTATATTTTACCATTTTTTTTGGGGGGGGCTTTAGCCCGAAAGCCCCCCTCCTCTCTCCCCCGTAGATCCGCCTGGTTGAGAATAATAGACAATATTTTAATAGTCTATATCCGCATTACTTGCTGTCTCGACTCAATGCGGGCACATTTCTTAATAATGATTACAATAATTTAGTTGAACATATTCCACTATAACTTAGAAGGAACATGTGGCTTCAATTAGATGTTTGTTCAGCACATTACGGAAGGGATCCAAGACAATGGCTAAATGTTAATTATCCCAGTCAATGGATTGGCCGTGCAAGACCAGTGGCTTGGCCTGCACGCTCTCTCACACCACTGGATTTTTTTGTTTGGGATGAAATTAAGCAAAAAGTCTATGCAAGTCCGGTCAATGACCTTAATTCCTTCCAAAGAAGGATAATTGAATCTTGTGAAACATTAACACATATCCAATGCCGTTATGCCATTGCTGCTGTTGAAGAAAGATGCCGAGCCTGTCTTAATGCTCAAGGAAATCACTTTGAACAACATTTAATATGAATTTAATGTTTAATCTCAATTAATAAAATAGTTGGAACAAATAAATAGGTTTAATTTACTTAATATAACTTAAATAATTCATAACAATGAAAATCTTTAGGTGTGAATATCTCCTAAACCAAAAGCATTAGCGGACATACCATCATGGGATTTTTTTTTCTTATTTTAAGGTCCTTCATTCTATTTTAAGTTTGGCCACTTAATCTTGAAACACCGTGTATAAAGATAATTACTTAGGAAGAAAAAGAAAGAAGCTAACTACCTATATGGAAAAGAGTTTAAGTGATTCTTTAAGTACTATTCAATATAATTACACAAACAATAATACTTTTATAGAATATTTAATAGTTGACCGTTGCATTATAAAGGAAGGAGATGGTCCGGGGAGTCACGGGCGGATCTACGGAGGGGGGCTTTTGGGCCAAGCCCCTCCCTCTTCCCCCCCAAAAAATATGGTAAAATATAATCATGTCTTCAACCAAATATTTAATAATTACCTCTAAAAGTGTTATTAAGGAAGGAGATGGTCCGGGGTGGCGGTCATAAATAGACTAAATAGTGGTAAAACTATTTTTATTAAAATCCGACGATTCCACCCGACTTTGCAGGTCTTCTTCAGGGCTACAACGGACAAGATACAAATAGAGCATTCTTGAAGTTACATAATAGATCTGTAGAAGTATATTCACATTTGCATTTATTATATATTACACTACAATAATTGTTAGCTTCTATTTACTTCGGATTAAGATCTTGTTACTTAGCTAACTCTGTTTATATTTTAATGTACTTACTGTTTAAAATTTTAATAAGCTTATTCACATTGTTTATAATTTTTTGTCTAAATATTATGTAACTTCCACAAGTCTTTATCTTTTTGTATCTTGTCCGTTCTAGCCCTGAAGAAGACCTGCAAATTCGGGTCGAAACGTCGGCTTTTAATAAAAATAGTTTTACCACTATTTAGCCTATTTGTGACCGCCACCCCGGACCATCTCCTTCTTTAATAACACTTTTAGAGGTAATTGTTAAATATTTGTTTCATAAGACATGGTTATATTTTACCATATTGCTTTTTTTTTGGGGGGGGGGAGAGAGGGAGAGCCTTGGCCCGAAAGCCCCCCTCCGTAGATCCGCCCGTGACTAAAATTATAAATTTGGTCTAGGATTCTGTTCGAAATAGATCGTCAAAAGAAGATAATGTTAATCAACTTTACCTTTATATCAAAGCGATTTGGGTAACACGTAAGAATTATCTGATTTTGATGTTCGTAGATCCGCTAACAGTATCGAATATTGTCCTCCTCAACATTATTATAGATTCTTCTTTAAATTATATTAAGTTATTATTTAACATTATTTGATAAGAACTAAACATTATTTGACCTTCTCTATTTATTTCTTGCAATCTAGTTACAACTATAACTATTTTATTGGCGGATTAATAAATGAGTAGGAGCTCAAGGATGGCAGGTTGATTATTCCGAAAGGTTGCAAGGATCAAGAATGCCTTTTGGTTTTTTATGTCGCCATATTTAAGAGACTTCTGAGGAAGTGACACAGTTTGATGCGGCTAAGCTGAAAGTTGAGTTACCATGTACACAATAGATGGCATCTATCACTTGCTAGTAGTGGCAGTACTTCTCGCCGTTTGCGAAACACGTAAGTATGAAATTTTGATATATATATATATATATATATATATATATATATATATATATATATATATATATATATATATATATATATTTAGTATAGTTTTAAAAATAGTAATCCATATGTTTACAACAGCAAAACAGTTTTCAGTAAATAATGTTTAGTACTATTTGATCCATTAACATATTCAAGGTGGGGGGGGGGAATACCTTTCTCGTAATACAAAAGATGAATAACAATGGAAACTTGTAAATAAAGTAATGATTGAGTGCAATTTCAAAAAAACAAACACAAAACTATATTTTATCAAATTTTACAAAGTAGAGTTTTATAAAAACACACAATTTTTCTAACGAACAATAATTAACATATGTTTTTTTAAAAACCTTTTAGAACAGCTGTTTTGCCTGGAATTAAAATTAATACATTTCACATTGTATTCAAACGTAAAAAAATCATACGTTTATGGTTAATAAATTCCCGAACAATACCTTTCGGGCTGAGGCCTCTCCAAATTAGAAAATTAATTTTTTATCAACAGTAACATGCGATAAATGTAATAAAAAAAAGAGGAATACTACACTATCAGTGGCAGAAAGAATGTCTTTTATAATAAATAAATTCAAAACAATAAGATCTATATACAACCAAAATTAAATCTCCAACTCACCAAATTCACCAATGATAGTACATTCCCTGCAGATTATTAAGAAAAATTCCACAAAATAATCATCACATTATCTGAACATCTTTTAATATTCATCGACGGATCCGAAGCAGATACATCTACTGCATCAGCATTTGTCACACCTGATACTACCTAAAAATATAAATTACATAATTTTTTGTAGTGTTTACACAGCAGAGATTTACGCCATCGCAATGAGTCTCCGATACGTCATGAAGACGCCATACAGTGTAACGTTCAATGGACAAAAACCTGAATTTTTATTTTCTTATATTTAACTTTAAATCCTCTAGTTACGTTGAGAAACTATTCAAGGAATTAGAATCGTACAAAACCAATAAATATTATTTTTATTTTGACCGACAAACACATTAGCAGTATTGTAAACAAAGTGTCGATAATTACTTTAGGGAACTTTCATTGAAATCGGTACTTCTACATATCCTGAAACCTAAAACCTCAAATTTTGAGAGGACGTTAAATTTTTTGGTTGGGGTGACAATGGTTCATTATTGAAAATAATTAACCAAAAATATTTTTAAAAGAACTGGAGACCATATCTTTGTCCATATTTTTTTGTTTTTTAGGAAATACCGTAAACTTTTAAAAAACAATATAAAATATCTACAAAAAAGTGTAAACTTTTTGAGTTATTCGGAATTTAATTTTACCATCCCTCGTAACCTTTTTCCAGCTTCTTCTCGTTGAAGTATGTTATATAGATAAATTTAAAGGGTGTCGAGAAAATGACTTTAGCGAAGTTTCATTGATATCGGCACATCCGTTTAGGAGCTACAGTCTATAGCAACGCAGATTTTTCGGCCACCATTTTGAAAATAAAAGTAGAATAGTAATGTCGATGAAGGAGGATCATCCTCGGGTGACCTCTGGTTTTATATCCGAATTTGAAAATAATCGGTCCAGCAGTTTCGGTGAAAATGCGGACAAAAAAGTTTTATTCGTTTTTCGAATTCTTCCCATCCTGAAACGTGAAACCTCAAATTTTGAGAGGAGGTTAAGTTTTTGAATTTTTTGGTCAATAACAATGCTTGGCTATTGAGAATAATAAACCAAAAAATATATAAAAGCGGTGGCTCATATTTTATTTCAATCAATAATTAATATTGCGATTAATTGTTATAAATTAGTAACAAAATAATCAAAAGACAGAACATACATGTTAGATTATTATTGGGAAAATTCCAAAACCATACAGTCTTCTCTCGAAAATGTAGGCAAAGAAAAACCTGTAAACTTTTCACCAATTCAAACATCATCGAGACAGAAAAGAACAACCAATCGAACATCACTCCACATCACTGGCGGATCCAGGATTTAATTTGGGAGTGAGGGGGAAGCTTCAGCCTGAAATTTTTTTTTTTCATTTTCAATCATATTTAATTTTCATAAAAATAACGATAGTTACTTTGGAAAAAAAGAAAGAAACTAACTACCTATATGAAATGGTGTTTAGGTGATTCCTAAAGTACTTTTTTATGTAATTACACGAACAATAATACTTTTAGAAATATTTTTTAAATATTTTTTTTTCCTTGCCGGTGTTCCTCAAGGTAGTATCCTAGGTCCTATCCTTTACACAGTTTATACAGCTGACATCCCAACTCATCCTAACACTGCCATCACCACCTATACAGATGACACGTGCATCCTATCAGTTAATAACGATCCATCAATTGCATCCCAAACTCTTCAAGCACACTTCACAAGTCTTGAAAAATGGTGTCAAAACTGGAGAATTAAAATAAATTCCAATAAATACCATCAAATTACCTTCACTCTTCGTCGTAAACCTATGACTTCCTGTCCTACAGTATCCTTCAACAATAGCCCTCTTATCCGTGTTGAACAAATCCGCTACCTAGGACTCCACCTTGACAAACGACTAACTTGGAACTCCCATACCAGACTGAAACGACTAGAAACCGCCCGACGTTTTCGAATACTGCACCGAGACAAGCATTCAATCAATTATAAACGACTCATATATATGACAATAATAAGACCTATTTGGACTTACGAAACTGAGCTTTGGGGCTTCACTAAACCATCGAATTCCTCTCGTATCAAATCCTTACAATCCAAAATCCTTCGTAAAATCCTGAATGCTCCTTACTTTGTCACAAATAAAATCATCCATAACAACCTTGATTTACCATATGTTTCTGATCTGGCCCAATCCAGATACCTATCCTTCCATAACAAACTGCAGAACCATCCGAACCCTCTCGTTTCAAACCTTGCTTCCTCCTCGATCCCTTATAACCCTCCGAGGCGTCTGAAAAGAAGATGGCCTCGGGACTTTATAATATAGAACTTTAATTTGAGTTCTACCAATGGGTAGTTTCTCTTCATGTTGTACATGTCATGTTACCAATCTCACATTTACTTGTATTTTTGATGTAATATAGTTGTAAATTTCATTAAAATCAATAAAAAATATTTATTTCCATAAAACATATTGATATCCCGTAGATCCGCCCGTGCTCCACATTGTGTTTAATTTGAACTACTTACCACATTTTTCAAATTTCTTTTCAGAAAACATAGAAGACAAGAAGGTGGTATGCTATTACACTAACTGGAGTGTCTACCGGACCAACCAGTTCGTCTTCAAGCCCACCCAGATCAACCCTTTCCTCTGCACCCACCTCATATATGCCTTCGGTGCCTTCGACAAAGAGGATGGAGTCAAGCCCTTTGACGAGTATCAAGATATAACCAAAGGTAAGAAATGTTTTTTAAGCTCATAAGTAATTAGGTGAAATAAAGGTGTCTAGCAATACAGCATAAAAAAAAAAACGATTATAATCAAAAGATTAGAAGACTTTGAACTGTGAACATCAAGATGTTGCAGTATAGGACTTCAGTGGGAGTCTTGGACCGACTTTAATTCGGTTCTGTTAAGTCAGAAAACGTCTCTAATTTCAAAATATATACGTGAAAAAAATGTCTTTAATTCATTTTTTAGTAGTATAGTTTTCAACATCCCTAACGAATTTTCAAAAACATAAAGAATTAAATCCGCCAGCTTTCAGAAAGAAAGAACTACAATGATGTTTTGCAGGAACGTGTGTTTCTAGCAAAAACACGTAGGACAAGTCCTACCTGGGCATCACGTGACGATTTTGTGATCTTCGGCGATTTATTCGACCTACATAAAACTAACTAAATACTAGGAGTTGCTAGAATACTCGAGCGCGGGAGAGATTCCCGCTTCAAATGAGCCCCTTTTGCCAGCTCTGGTCCATTCTTAACTAATATTCTTCAAGAACCACTAGCCGATCCAGGATTTAATTTTGAGGGGGCTTAAGCCCGAAAGTTTATATATATATATATATATATATATATATATATATATATATAGAGAGAGAGAGAGAGAGAGAGAGAAGAGAGAGCGGTAATTACTTTCATATCACTAATCGTATAAATCTCCTACCTCAACTGTTACGTGTAAAAATTCTCCTTTGTTTCTAAGAAATGTTTCACTATTTTACGAAGATTTCAGCAGTATTTTGTATTTTAAGGGATTCTGATAGATTCACTCAATAACCATAAACAATTGATTAATACAATTTAATTTTGGAAAGAAAACAATACAAAGCTATGAGTAACAAAGTTAGAAAACACAAATACAAAAGAAAATAACATTAATTACAGAATGAAGAGAGGAACAAAGATAAAGTTTCATAAAAAAAAAAAAGAATACAATTATTAACAGATACTTAAAAGAGTTGCAACTCCAGAACAGATAATATAATACCGCGATGGGCCCAGACAATTGTTATGCCGCTAGATAAAATTATACAATCTTCACGTTAGCGACAAACACAGTGATTCTTTCTATCACACACTCACAAAAGCGTCTCCTAATTTTCCACCTGTTTTTCTTTAACGACTCAATCGATATTTTGTATCGATCCTAGACGATTGATTTCCAAAGATGTTGGAAAAAGTAAAACTGGCTGCAGCACTGATTACTGAAGGCGTCATGACGTCAGAAGAGGATTGTGGTAACAGTGTCATTGGTTCCTGTTGATACCTGAATAACTGTCGGAGCAGATTTTATTAAGTTGGGTACACAATAACTAAATTTTTTAAATATTTTTTTTTACAAATATCGGAGGAGGTCTTGTTTCCCTGGGCACTGCAGTAGATTCCATTACTCCTCTGTCATTTTGAAGCACTTAGTACGGATTTGGAGTAAAGAAGGGGGATTTTTCGACCACTTCTTGTGTAGATTTATCTGGTTGAGGCTGAGGTTCAGATTCTAAAGAACTTGGTGTGGTCCCTGAAGAACTTTCACGGAGGTTCCGACGAGTTCTTTGTTTAACTGGTGAACCACGCGGGGTGCAGCCGTCTGACCAAGACATCTCAGTAAGCGCTTTATTGGACATCGCTTGGTGATAAAACCGCATCTCATAATAGAAGAAAAAACTAAGGTGTGTGCTTTATACCACACAATATAAGTGAAAACATCAAGAAGGCGAGGTTAATAATATGAAATATAAATTATAAATAATAGCTCATTGCAAAGAAGATGAAATGCTGAACATTTCCCTCACTTACAGTATACAGATCCGGTTTTAAATATCTGAAATATTTTAATCCATAAGTTCAACTAACCTTATCATTTGGTTTTTTATGATATCTTCCAAATTTTCAAGGGCATTTATAATTATTAAAATTAATAATTTCGAGAAATAACTTTATTTAACCCTTAAATAAAGCCTCAAAAGCCATACGTACACATCAAAAGGCTTTTGTATAAAAAGGATTAAAATGTGTATCTCCTCGAAATTATTAATTGTAATAACTTTTCATTTGGTTTTCAAAAATATTTTTCGCCTGTTCGCCTCCCCAACATGGTGTAGCTTTAAGATACAAATTTGAATTATAGCCTATTACAGAAAGGATGAAATGCTGAACAATTTCTTCGCTTACAGTATGCAGGCTCGATTTATAGTTTCTGAGATATTTAACCCATAAGTAAAAATATTTTAATTAGTCGACTTTAGCCGACTTTACCCGAGCATTAATGCCGAACGGATCAATCTAATTCACTCTTCACAAAGAAGTGCAAAACGCGTTTAAAGAAGATATAACTTAAAAAAATTAACTGTGCAGACTGGAAATATCAATTGTCCTGATGTACACTTGAACAGTATTAATTGAATAATCACAGAGGTTTTTCTGAAAATAGATAAATTTTTGTATAGTCCGTGATACAGACCACCTTTTATCGAATTATTAACTTCATAAATAGTTTCCTCTCATCACAACCTATAAATATTTTATTTACGAAAACTCTTGAAATTGGAGGGTTTTCAATCTGGAGGGAGGACAAACTTTGTCTATTTAATTAGGTACTAAAAACTCGTAAATACATATTTACTTTATAGTTGAATTGTAAGATAAATTGATAACAAAACCGAGAAAAAAGATGACCTTCAAAAATATTGAGCCGTTTGGCGTAAACTACACGCCCAAAATTTCAAAATAACGTGGTCATATAGGACAAACGGCCCAATATTTTTGAAGGCCACTTTTTTTAATCTATTTTGGGATCAAATTATCCAAGTAGAAAGCAAATGTGTATTTTTTTTCTTGCCTTATTAAATAGACAAAGTTTGCCCCCCTCCGAATTGAAAACGCCTCAATTCCCAGTGTTTTTGTAAATAAAATAGTTTTAGGTTAAGATGACATGAAATTATTTACGAAGTTTCAGGCGGATGTTAATAGTTCGATAAAAAGAAGTCTGTACCACGGACTAGTATACGAGATGGGAACACAACCTTTCAAATCAGCTGATTGATAACAAATTTAATAAACTAAAGATAACGAATCGCATCTCACACTGAAATCTGTAAACTTGCCTAGACTACGCAAGCTGACTCATGGGCTAATGTAAGATCAACTTTCTAACCTGACATTGTGTCGGCTCCACTCAACTCAGGCTGTGGGTAGGCTCATGGCATTGCGCCATCTTTTAAGAAATAATAATAATTTTTAGTTTGCTAAATTGAAATAATTCCCAAATTGAACATACATAATTAAGAAAATTTTCGACACGAAAGAAATGCTATCCATTAAGGTAAATGTCAGTAGGTTAGTGGTCCGCCGGAATTAATGCAATACTTTTTTATCAAGAAGGCGGGGTTTGAGGGTCAATGTTTGGAAAAGATCGATACATCGATAGGAATACATCGATTTTAGCTTTCACTTATTCACTTGTTAATTAATTGAATCATACTACATAACATACTTTATTTTTACTTTTTTTTTTTTTTTTTTTTTTTTTTTTTTTTTTTTTTTTTTTTTTTTTTTTTTTTTCTTACCCTCCAAAAAGTTTATTGAAACAATTACATATATAGTATACAATAATACAATATAAACATGTAATAAATTCCTTCCACTGCCCGAGGGCATTTTAAGGATTTTTATTTTTACTCTCACTTACTTACCTTTATATATAATATATAATATATAGTGAGGGAAAGTATTGGGATCGTGAAAATTTTCGAATTGAGTTTTTAATGGAAAAACATATTTTGAGGTACCCTGAGTCGAAATAAAAAAGTCTTACAAAATTGTTAGTTTGTGTGTGTGTGTAAAACAACCTAACTCAAAAACGAAAAGTCGTATGAAACGGAAAATACATATTTAAGTATATGCTTGGGATGTTTCATATTCTTAAGAGTTTATCGAAAACAGCTAGTAACGATTTTGATTAAACTCGGTGTATCTATGTATAATTAAGAAATCGTTAATATCATTTGGGTGTTATCCCTATTGATGTCGCTTAACAGGGCTTAAATGTCCGGTGTTAAAAATGACTTCCATTAAAGTACATTTAATTTGGTTAATTTTAAATAATTAACTATCTCTCAATGTTAGGAGTTATGAAAAAAGGCTAACTTTTAAAAGAATTTGAAGATAAAAAAAAATGCTCATCCAGGTAGAAAATAAATCTTCGAAAATAATAGTCAGAATTTATAATTATAATATATTGTTAAAAGCAGAGAATTTCAGAAAAAAATAATATCTAATAAATAAGGTTGTAGAAGGTAACGTACAGTGACGAAAAAATTATAAATAATAATTTCAGAAAACTAACATTATTTAACGTAAATCACATGCTTCCGAAAAGTGAAGAAAAATATATAAATTATAATTTATGAAAACTAAAACTAATTGGAAACTGCAGAAAAAAAAGAATAATGCTTATTCAGGTCGAAAATGAATCTCCGGAAATAACAGTCAGAAGGTATGCGTATGATATGTCGTTGGAAAGCGGAGAATTTTAGAAAAAATAATATCAAATAAATAAAGTTGTAGAAGGTAACGGAGAGAGATGAAAAAACTATAAATAATAATTTCTGAAAACTAACATTATTTAACGTAAATCACATGTTTTCAAGGAAATTACATTTTCTTACTAAATGTAAACTTTAAATTTTTATTCTAAATATGAAAAAAAAAGTATTTAAAATCTACCGAGTCAAGCCGATGTCATTGTTTAAAATACTATTTCAATGTACTTGTGTGAAAGAAGAAGTGAAATATAAAAATATTTCATGGATATGTTTGTAACCTTAAATACATTTACTGTAGTTTAATAACTCTAGATGTGATATTATATTTAAATAATTAGGTATCTATTGGCTATTCATTCCAAAAAATTATCAAGAAAATTAAATTAGTTAATAATTTGATGTATTTTTCCTGTGTGAAATCTCAACGTTATCCACGTACAATTAGTGTGACATCTTTTGACCTATCCATGGCAAGATAATCTCGTAATTTCAGTAAACCTTACAATGGAAAATAACAGTTTAATAACTGATAGTCCTACAATTCATCATCATTTATAGGTTAAATATTCAGATGTACTTTCAGATCTCTCTAGGCATATATGAGCCTTTCGGTTAACAGAAGATTAACTCTTATTTCAACATTCTTTATTATTAATTTTAGTGATGTTACTAGTGACAAATTTTATACCTTATTACCTATTTTGAAATCATCTCTATCTGTATAGATAAAACTTTTTCAACTAGAAATATCATTAAAATGATATTACTCAAAAATGTTGAAATTGGAGTTAGTCATTCTGAAGTTTATAAAAGCAAAAAAAAAAAAAAATTGTGTTGTTTATAAAAGCAGATGGAGTAAGAAGATATAATAAATAGACTTTTTGTAGTTTTAAGGCAATTAATGATTTGTTATCAGTAAGGTTTAGCTCCGTTTAAAATGCACTTCAAATTTTTTTATAATAGCCCAACATTGCCGAAAAATAGTTTCTATTCAAAGTGAAAGTTGTGTTTTGGGCGCTCCAGATATTTTTTTTAGATAACCCATTTACAAGCTCCAGTATTATTTATAGTGATAAGTCTCATTGTTTGATATATCCGATAAAAATCATAGTTCGTCGACTTCATCCATATTAAAACGCACAAATTAATGTTCTTCAGTTTCATAATTTTACTAAGCTTTTCATATGAGTGCACCGTTCAGGAGTTTTAGGTCGAAAAACAGAAAAAGAACTAAAAAATGTTTCTTTTTTTGACTGTCAGAAGTTCTAAGGAGATGGCCTGAGCTAACATTTTTGTTTTTTAATTTTTGAACCAATATATATAAAAATTAAAAAAAAAAATCCTACATTTTTCGCAACATAATTCCCATTTCCATTCTCATGTTTTTTTTCCATACTGGTTTAATATTTTATATAAAACATAATATAAACTATTCTGAAATGTAGTTGAAAAAAAAATTGGTGCGGTGCGCGCATCACACAACTTCCACTTACCACCCTCTTCCTAGCAGAAATAAGTATTTTCAAACAAAGCGAAGTGGAAGTGAAATATATAGACTCTATATTTATTTATATTTGATAGTGGGTATTTTTATTTGTATAAGTACCCTCATATATACAAATTTTAATATTTATATCTCTGTTATCTATACAATTAAATATCAAATAATACCAACAATAGCATTTATGAAAGCTAATAATACAAACAAAGGATTTATTATATAAATGTTTATTTATGTAATATTGTCGGAGTCCATATTATATTAATCTCATGATAGATATGGAAGCGTGTTCTAATCTTTCGGGCGAGCTCGGGTGCGCTCGTATTCCTTTGGTTTCTCAATTACAACTATTTTCCGTTACGGTCTCTTATTTCTCCTTTAGTTATTTATCAAATTCTTTCATATTTTATATTTGACCATTTTTCAAATTAGAAATTAATGTGAAATGGTCAATTGTTTCAAATAAGGAAAAAAATAAATAAAAGTACTTTAGAGGAAGCTAATATTGGAAATCAGCCATTTAACCCCTGCTAGAGAACCGCATCTATCAGAATAATAACCGCATTTTATTTAAAACTGCTTAATTCTACTCTGATACGATGAATTTAATCAAAATCATTAGAGTGGTTTTCGAGATAATGGTAAAAATGTGTTTAGTCCATTATATAAAGTACCACTTCTGGGTAGCCGATTTTCACGAAAAAGTTACTGAAACATCTGTATTATATAAAAACCTTAAATATGTAATTTCACTTCCGAACGACTTTTCGTTTTTGAGCTAGACTGTTAACATACACACACGCAGACACACAGAACATTTTGCGTTATTTGGACTCACGGGACCCCAAAACGTGTATTTCCGTTGAAAACTCAGTTTCAAAACTTTTCACGATCGCAATACTCACCCTTACTATATCTTACATAAATAAATAAGTGAAAGTAAAAAAGGAAGAGGCGCAGGTGTAAGTGAGGATTTTTTTTTTTAAAACAACAAAATACATTTATTCTCAAAGTCAAAAGCACTGATAAGTTCATTTTAGCCAAAAAAAAGTTAGTTAGGTAGAATCTTAGCAAACGAAAATAGTGAAATTATAACTTCATAAACTAAAATATAAAATCAACCTCCATTTCTAAAAGTTTACTAAAAACCACAATAAATGGAATTTGATGAAATCTATACTACACCATTCAATTCAAACGAGTTGTTTTCGAAATACAGATGCTGTAAACTCTTTTATATATTTTTGTAAACTAAAACCTAAGGACTGCAATGTTTAATAAATTTTGATAATGAAATATATACTCAACTTCAGTAACATGCATATTAGGATAATCCCCACATATATTATTACAGTAAGGCTCGAAATCGGTTTTGTACCAAATATAAGCTCCTGTCATGCTCAAATGCCATGAATGGGGTACCGTTGGGTTCAAAATTCGAATCGTATTATCCACTTTTGTTTTTCTTTCTAAAATGAATAAAATCGATACCAACATTTTACCAGGCTTCAATACTGGAACGGTGGTAGGTCTGTGGATCGATACGGAATAAATTGGATCTTGAAGATTTTGATGCGTACAGCAAGACCCGGATAGTTCCTCCGGAACTATCGGATCCTGCGTTTTTAAGCCCCAAAACGTACTATTTTCGAGATAACCTTATGTTAATTGTAGTACTGTCATTGAATACATGTCTCATTTCGTCGACTTGAGATCTCTATGATCGAGAGAGGAGGAGTTTATATTATTTATCGATGGTGTTTTTGATCGGCAAGCCATATCATCGTTAATTTTTCACCAAATCTCAAGATTGAGCCACCAATTTCGAAGGCTTCCTTCTCCTTCAGCCGGGCAAAATAGTCCAATCACCCTGAAAATTCAGGCAAACAAGTTATGGAAGAAAACAAACTTTCTTTGCGAATAACTAAAAAATTACACACTTTTTCCCTCGGTTATGCCCATGATAAAAGATTACAAAATTCCGTACAAAAGGAAAAAAAAATCATCGAAATCGGACAATTTTTAGCATTGATCCAGCTTACTGAAAATTGTAAACATTTTGGTTCCAAACTAAAATGAAGATTTAAATTAATTTTTGTTTTCTTTGTCGATTATATTTATCGATATGGTAACATTTGATTTCTTTATCTTTTGATACGTTGCATTATTTTCTTTTCTTATTAATTTGGCATTTGATAACAATATGATGTGCGAATTTTTCGCACGAGCCTACTAGTATAAATAATAACTTTCTTGAACCTCTATGGTACAATATTCGTAGAACTGTTCAGTCTTTGACGTAACTGGTTTTGGCTCCGACGAGGTGCCCTTACATTTTTAAGGACGAGGTTACGAGCAACATAACTACGGCATTCCGATCCGTTTGAAGGAAGAACATTGAATATATTCAACTAAGCTGAAGAAATAATAACAAGCATTTAATTCTATCAGATTTAAATCGTTTTAAGCCAAAATTACTTACACCAAAATAAAAAAAAAAGTCGCAAAATATTTCACAATGGTTTATTATTTCCAAACAATTATACATCTAAAGTAACATTACCTTCCGAGTTACAAAGAAAAATAAATAAAAGGTGATTCCAATTATTGGACTAAACTTTTTTCTTAATCATTAGTAATATGCTAAAAAAAATAGCATTAGTTCAGTAATGGATATAACCTTTGCAGTAAAACATATAAAAACTAGACCATATCTTTTTTCCTAATTGTCTGATTTTACGACTTTTTTTTTATTTTCTAGGAAATTCAGTAAACTTTTAAAAAATCAAAAGAAAGGTGTCGAAAAAATGACTTTAACGAACTGTCATTGAAATCGATACTTCTACATATTCTGAAATGTAAAATCTCAAATTTTGAGAGGAGATTAAATTTTTTGGTCGATCACAATGGTTCATTATTGAAAATAATAATCCAAAAATATTTCAAAATCGCCATATCTCTACTAATAGTGTTTTGATTCCGATAAAACTTCCTTCATCTTTAAGTAAATTTAAATACCTTTAAGACATCTTATGATGATATAGACAAAAAAGTGTATACTTTTTAAGTTATTCGGAATTTAATTTTACCATCCCTCGTAACTTTTTTTCCAGCTTCTTTTCGTTGAAGTATGTTATATAGATAAATTTAAAGGGCGTCGAGAAAATGAATTTAGCGAACTTTCATTGAAACGATATATTCGTTTAGGCGCTACTGTCTATAGCGGGTTTTTCGGCCGCCATTTCGAAAGTAAAAGGCGGATAGTAATGTCGATGAAGGAGGATCATCCTCGGTTGACCTCTGATTTTAAATCCAAATTTGAAAAAAATCGGTCCTGCAGTTCAACTATCTAATATCTAAGAACACAAACAAACTCCTAAATTATAAATTATTATTTTTATTTTTTATCACTCTCCGTTACCTTCTACAACATTATTTATTTGATATTAGTTTTTAAATATTCAGATGTACTTTTAAATCTCTCTAGCCATATATAGACAGAATGACAAACTCCTATTTCAACATTCTTTATTATTAGTTTTAGTGATGTTTCTAGTGGCAAATTTTATATCTTATTATCTATTTCGAAATCATCTCTATCTGTATATATATAACTTTTCCAAATAGAAATATCACTAACATGAAATTACTCTAAAATGTTGAAATTGGAGTTAGTCATTCTGTCAACTGGAAGGCTCAGAGACTAAAGTTGTGCGGTTTATAAAAAAATATGGAGTAACTAGATTTTTACTGCCTACAGTCGATATAATAAATTTTTGTAATTTTAATGGTCTTAATGATTTGTTATCTGTAAGATTTGAGCTTTAGCTCCAACATTGCCAGAAAATAATTTCCATTTAAACTAGAGCGATAAGTCAAAGTTCTGCATTGCGCGCACCAGATTTTTTTTTAAATCGCTTCTCAAACGTAAACTGGTTTCATATTCGTCCCCAACGTCCGATAAGGAGTTAAACTGTTAATTACTCTGGTGAATTTCAAAATCAGCAATAAGGATAATAAATTACATAATATAATTGTGGAAACGTACTGGTTGTAAATTTTAATGCTTATAGTAATTACATAGAGCTAGATTAATCGATGTAATTAAAGCAATAACTCAGAAAATCACTGGATAATTATTAATGTCTGGAATGCGTGGTGAGGTCACATGTTTTAGCAAGTCATTTAGCTTTTTAGCCGAAAGGCTAATTAAATTTTCGAAATAGTATATTATAATTAATTCTTCCTCAATTCTCTATTATTCATTTATTATTTTTAATAATTATGACCAAAAAAAGGATAAAACAAAAAATAATAAAATAATTTTTAATAAATATAATTTTATATCGGAAATCATTACTTGTTGAAAGGCTTTACCAGCCTTTCATCTCTAAAGAGATAATTATAGATAATATAAGGTACTTACCCATTATTTGGCCATCATTAATCATTTATCACTACCATGAGAAGGGGTTAGGTTGGATATTTTTATAAAGCAGCAAAAAAAGGTTAACAGGTCTATTTCAGAAAGAAATATTTACAGAATTAATACTATGTACAATCAAAAGAAATAAAATACAAGGAAAAAGAGAGAATTCAAACACAATTACTATATACAATTAAAGATAAATAGGAAGATATTTAAGATAATAAAAATAACAAAAAAGATACTTATTCTATATACTATAGATTGGCATGCCACATCTAAACATCAAGAAAAGATAGTCAAGATAAAAGATATATAAGATGTAAGCAGTGTTACCGCGCGCTCTGTGTCAAAACATCGTACTCAAGCCTCGTACATCCTCGTACGCTTGCTCATTCATAACTCGTACTATTGTAAGCCCAGTGTTATGGTTTTTTTTTATAGTAAAATTAGATCAGAATTTTTTATTTTTACCTCCATTCATATATTTTAAAGCCTTTTTACATTACTTTTTTTTTAAGTTAATGGGTCAAGAAGTAAAATTAGCTTAATAAAATATATAAAAAAGTTTATATATTTTTATAAACTACTGAACACGTTATATAAAAATTAAAATAGCTAAATAAACTTCTTAAAGTACTCTTCATAAGTAGATCCAAGATTTAGTTAGGGGAAAGGACTAATTTTTTTTCTTTTTTCTAAAAACAAAACAACTACTTTTATGAAAGGATGTTAGTGATTCTGGAAGGTTAATAAAAATTAATTATTGGGGCATTGATGCTTTTAGAGATATCCATTATAATATAAAAAAATAATAGATTGTGATTGTTTCAGTATTTAGCTTACAATTATATATCGCACAAAATAAATGTGGACCACTGAAAAATATATTTTTTTCATTATCTAAGATGGGTTCATTATGAATACTAGTTAATTTTTCAATTAATTACTTTACTCGATTAAATATCGAAAATAATTTTTTAAATTACGGTAATAATTTAAAAAAAAAATCAATTTATCTAGAATATATTTACAATTGCAGTTTTATGAAGGAAATAGTAATTACGAAGGAAATAATGGATATGCTTTCTCGTATTTTATTTTATGCTCGATAAAAATGACTGTAAAAATTTCTGTTTAATTTTCTTTTACAACACATTTTAAAAAATACATATTTATAAAAAACGTTTTATTAAGGAAATAATGGATATGGTTTCTTATATTTTATTTTATACTGAATAAAATCTAATTTTTTTTTAAATTTTATTTTCTAGAAAATTAAAAAAAAAACATATATATACAATCATGGTTTCATGAAGGAAATAATAATCATACTCTAATTAAAGAAGATATAATTGCAATTTATTTGTCTATAAAGCAACAGAAGTTGAGTCTTTCATATCAACATAAATAATAATACAGACAAAGTAACCGTAAAACAATTCTAAACTTCATTCATAAAAATATAACCTTGCATTGCAAACGTCAGCAAAACTTATGTACGAGGTACGAGGCTGGTCTATCCTCGTACAAATACGAGGATCCTCGTACAAACGGCAACATAGCATCAATGCACATGCTAAAATATGAATTGATAATCAGGCACAGGAAACAAAAGAGAGAGAGTTATATTTGTTTTTTTACAATGCTTACTTAATCTTTTTTGCATAATGAACATTAAAAATCAACCAAAAACAAAAAATAAAATAAACACCCTCCATTAAAATTTGAAGTTTAAGTTTCAAAATACACGATTTTCTTTTAAACATTAGCCCCTCCCCCCCAATGTTACAGGTCACGAAGCTTTCAACCAAGCTTCGTTTCGTAATCATCACCCTGCATTACCCAGGTTTTTTAATGAGTAAAAATATTTAGTTTAAAATGTATTATATAGTTTTTAAAATTATATAAGGAAGGTGGAACAATATAGAGATGAACTATCTTCTGAGCAGGTTGTATAGCAAATATACTATTTCAAAAAAATACTTTTTTTATTTTATAAAGGCGGTAACTATTAGAATCATTATCTTCCCGCGCTAAAATTCTAAATTTTGTTTAAAATTCTAAATAAATTTCTGTTTGATTTAGGAACTCAAAAAGCTTATCGATCATCTGTGAATTATCAATCAAAGTGGAAAAAATATTGTTATATCGAAAAAAGCTCTTTCCGTCTCATTAGCTCTGCATTCTGTCAACGGTCACCAGCGGGTCTGACTGAAAAATTCAAAAACTTAACCCCCACTCAAAATTTGAGGTTTTACGTTTCAGAATACGTAGAATTCGAAAAAAGAATAAAGTTTTTTTGTCCATCCACCGTCCGCGCATTTTTTCCGAAACAACTGGACCGATTTTTTTTTTTTTAATTTGGATTTAAAATCAGAGGTCACCAGAGGATGGTCCTCCTTCATCGACATCACTATCCGCCTTTTCCTTTCAACATGACGGCTGAAAATCCTGCGTTGCTATAGACTATAGCGCCTAAAGTACCGATTTCAATGGAACTTCGCTAAAGTCTTCTTTTGATGGCCTTTAAATTTATTTATATAACATACTCCATCTACTAAATTTCTTAAAGAACAAAGAAAGTTTCATTGAAATCAGAGCACTATCACTGAAGATAACGCGATTTTTAAATGTTTTTGTTTATTTTAAAGTTTAAGAAAATTTCCTAAAAAACAAAAAAAAATAGAGGTCACCCGAGGATGATCCTCCTTCATCGATACTTCTATCTGCCTTATTCTTTCAAGATGGCTACCGAAAAACCTGCGTTAATATAGACTGTAGCGCCTAAACGAATGTACTGATTTAAATGAAACTTGGCTAAAGTCTTCTTCTTGATGGCCTTTAAATTTATTTATATAACATACTTCAACGAAAAGAATCTGGAAAAAAAGTTACGAGGGATGGTAAAATTAGATTCCGAATAACTCAAAAAGTATACACTTTTTAGTTGATATTGTGATAAGATGTTTCAAAGATATTTAAGTTTCTTAAAAAACGAAGAAAGTTTCATTGAAATTAGAGCACTATTAGTGAAGATAACGCGATTTGTTCAAATCGGACAATTAGGAGCAAAGATAGATTTCCTAGATAGACTCTAGATGTTTTTCAAGTTGTACTGCAAATCCTTTGTTTTGGATTTTGGTTTTTGAATGTGTTACTGAAGTAATGCTATTTTTTAGCAAATTACCAATGATGAAAAAAAAATGTTTAGGCAAACAATTGAAATTAACTTCTTATTTCTTTTAATTTGTCACTAGAAAGGTAATGTTACTTTAGATGCTAGTTAGGAAATAATAAACTATTGTGAAATTTTTTTTTTTTGTATACTTAAAAACTCTAATAATAATCAATCTTATATTCGTTTTTTATTATTTTAATTCTTTAGCTGCTCAGTATACGCGCGATTCACATCCAAAACATCAAATTCGTATTTTGGAGCGAGAAAAACGGATACCACATAATGTTAGCCTATTGTGTACAGTGTTATTAAAAATGCTCTACAAATTTGTCTTAGTTTTTAACAAATTTAGTAAGAATCAGCGATAGTTGACCGTTGTTTTCTACCATACCACCTAAACTAATTAAATAATTTGGTACTCATTCGACGCTCTGTTTAATTTCTTAAAGAGTAAATTTTTCGCTTCGATGCACCGTTTAGGAGTTTTAGGTGGAAAAACAAAGAAAAAATCTTAAATCTCTTGATTGCTTGCGTTCGCAATTTTGGTTTTTACATGTTTGAACCCATATAAAAACGCTGCAAATTAGCTCACAATGGTTTATTATTTTCGAACAATTATGCATCTAAAGTAACATTATTTTTCTATTGACCAATTAAAAGAAATAAAAAGTTAATTCCAATTGTTTACCTAAACCTTTTTTTTCATCACTAGTAATTTGCTTTTAAAAAAATAGCATTACTTCAGTAACACATTCAAAAATCAAAAACTTAAACAAATGATACAATCTTTGCAGTGAAACATATAAAAAACATCTAGAGACCATATCTTTGCTCCTTATTGCCGTTTTTAACAATTTTTTTTTAGGAAATTCCTTAACTTTTTGAGTTAATCGGAATCTAATTTTGCCATCCCCCGTAATTTTTTTTCCACCTCCTTTTCGTTGAAGTATGTTATATAGATAAATTTAAAGGGCATCAAGAATAAGACTTTAGCGAAGTTTAATTGAAATCGGTACATTCGTTTAGGCGCTACAGTCTATAGCAACGCAGATTTTTCGGTAGCCATCTTGAAAGAATAAGGCAGATAAAAATGTCGATGAAGGAGGATCATCCTCGGGTGACCTCTAATTTTTTTTGTTTTTTAGGAAATTTTCTTAAACATTAAAATAAACAAAAACATTTAAAAATCTCGTTATTATCACTAATAGTGCTCTGATTTCAATGAAACTTTTTTTGTTCTTTAAGAAATTTAAATATCTTTGAAACATCTTATCACAATATCAACAAAAAAGTGCATACTTTTTGAGTTATTTGGAATATAATTTTAACATCCCTCGAAACTTTTTTTTTCCAGCTTCTTTTCGTTGAAGTATGTTATATAGATAAATTTAAAGGGCATCGAGGAGAAGACTTTAGCCAAGTTTCGTTGAAATCAGTACATTCGTTTAGGAGCTACAGTCTATAGCAACGCAGGATTTTTGGTAGCCATATTGAAAGAATAAAGCGGATAGAAATGTCGATGAATGAGGATCATTCTCGGGTGACCTTTATTTTTAAAGCCAAATTTGAAAAAAAATCCAGTAGTTTCGGAGAAAATGCGCGGATCTCGGACGGCATACGGAAAAAAAATTGTATTTGTTTTTCGAATTCTACGTATCCTGAAACGTAAAACCTTAAATTTTCAGAGGGGGTTAAGTTTTTGAATTTTTTGGTCGATCACAATGGTTGATTATTGCAAATAATAAATCAACAGTTAAAAAAATTAGATATTTTCACATTTTTTTCCCAAAATACCTGTTTCAATCCTGAAGTCCACAGCCTTAATATTTTTTAAATCAGTCACAAATTTTTGAAAGCAGTGAATCTGAAATGACAAATAAGGTTCATTATACTTATACACTTTTGTGATTTATATTCATACATTATATTTTGTAGATATTATTAAACCCTAGAAATGTTCATCTAAGCTTTAATCCATGTCTGCAATATATTGGATTTTAATGTTTTCTTCCCTCCGATTTCGGATAATTTGCTACAACGTCGTTAGATTAGTTTTCTGTTCTTTTATAAAAAATCACTCAGCTATTGGCTAACAAGTTGGCAGTAAAGAGGTCAAAGCAATAAACTGAAGGTTGTCGAATTACCTAACAGAACATAAAAAGTAACATCGAACTATGTCAATTATTTTTCTATTAACTGCAAGAGGATTACAGTGGCTGTATTGTTTTTGCAGTAATCGATTTCAGAAGCGATTGTTCGATATAGAGCAGAAACTAATCGATCTCACCTTTCGATCAGCTGGTAGATATCAGCTGTTCCAGTAATCTTTCCCTTCTGAAATATTGGCCAACTTGGAGAGATGGAAAATGGTTTACAGACTTGATGGACTGACATTTATCTCAATCATGGAGCCTGTTCGGATTGACATTCACTCGTTAGTGTTGATTGAGTTCTCAAAAACATATTATACATAACGGAGTCATTACTTGAAGGCTAAAAGATCTAGGGCAAAACTGAACAGAATAGCAAAACTAAAGGAGGCAGTGGTGTGAAAAAGTCTTTTTGTCTCCATAATTGTGAACTGTCTTAACATTTCAGACATTTTTTTTGTAATATATGAGCCTTTCAGTTGACAGAATGACTAACTCCAATTTCAACATTTTTGAGTAACGTAATTTAAGTGATTTTTCTAGTTGGAAAAAATATATCTATACAGATAGTAAGTAAGTTGATTCCAGAGTAGATGATTGCAGTGTTGATATAGAACTGTGAATAAAGGTATAAGTTTCTTTTTAGAAGTAGCATTAAAATAATTAATCAAAAATCTTGAAATTGCAGTTATTCATTCTCTCAACTGAAAGACTCATAATATAAGCATTATTTTCAATTAACAAGGCAAGGGACCAATCCAAATAAAATAAAATAACCAAAACGAAGTATATTAGCTTTGTGATAGAATGAATGGTAAATCTGAAGAAAGCATATCCTTTGACCAAATCGTACGATTAAAACCATATATATTTTTTAGGTAATTTCGTAAACTTTTAAAAGTGAATATTTTTTTATTTAAGGTGCGATAAAAGTATGCAAAAGATTTTTATTTTTATTTTATTTTGTACCGACGTTTCGGCCTTGAAGTTGCAGTCCTTCATCAGGGCTTATACACTAAGCAGTTGTTTGAATTGAATGGTCATATTTAATACAGAACAGTGAAAATACGTCCTGAAAAAATGTGTAATAAAATAAGTCGATACGACTAATGTTTTTCGCCAGCTTTCTTGAAAGGAAAGTACTTTAGCCAGGTTTCATTGAAATTAGTACACCCCTATAGGACCTACAGTCTTTAGCAACACAGAATTATCGGCCGCCATCTTGAAAAGAAAGGGCAAATGGTAATGCCATATCCCGAGAACCATCCATTAGTCTTAGAAAAAAGCTTAGGACGAATATTTTTTATTAGATTTTCGGATTTTACGTATCTTGAAAGGTAAAATCTCAAATTTTGAGATGGGATTAAATGTTTTTTTCTTCCTCGATTACAAAGGTTCATTATTGAAAATAATAAACCAAAAGAAGAATAAAATTATTGATAGGAAATAATTAGGATATTCCGAAAAAGAAACTTAAATCTCTAAAATAAAATAGTCGGCTAGTAAATTTTAACTGTTGAATCACTTACATGCAGACCACAACCACAATATTTCTCTGCCTATTTAAAAAAACTAAGGTGTGGTGTGGTTTAGACCACACAATAGAACTGTAAACATCAAGGCGAGATTATAAATAAGAGCTCATTATAAAGAGGATGAAATGCTGAACATTTCTCTCGCTAACAGTATATAGGTCCGATTTTTAGTTTCTGACGTGTTTTAATCCATATTTTCAATAAAACTCGTTATCGTTTGGTTTTCGACACTATTTTTTTCCCATTTCGCTTCTCTAACACGGCGTCCCATTGAGGTACAATTTTGAACAATAGCCCATTACAGAGAGGACAAAATGCTGAACAATTTCCTCGCCTACAGTATGCAGGCCCGATTTTTTGTTTTTGAGATATTTTAATCCATATGTAAAACCATTTCAAATAATCGATTCTACCCGAGCGTTAACACTTCGGAAAGATGTTCACACGCGCCTAAAGAGGTTTTCAATTCAAAAATATTAACCTAAACAAAGGATGCCTACTGCAAACTTTTAATGGAATTATCTGGCTTTTTCAGGATTTCTAGGTCAGTTTTAAAAACCTATAGGTCATAAAAATAGTAGGTTGGATTGATGGCAAAAGGATTAGGAGTGTAGGCAGCCATTATTATCAGTTTGTTTACCAACTGGTTTCCTAACCCATCCATTATAGGATTCCGAAACCTTTTAACTACTGTGCAGAAAAGACAAGTTCCTAAAATCAGCTCTTAACTCATTGATGGATCAAAAATCCATCAGATCGTTGCCAAATTGTTCGACGGCTACTATCGATGGTATTATGCACTTTAATTTATTCTTAGATTTAATTACCGATGGCTCAGCGGTTCCATCAACTTTTGGGATGGAAAGGAAAATAAAATCTAGGCCTATAGTTTCAGGGAGGTTTTGATATCAATTTTCTTTTAGAAGATAAATTTAAAATATTTATTCATTCATGTGTAGTTTACCATTTCTTAGTTTGAAGCTATGAAGAATTTATTTTGGAATTTTTCATAGAAAAACCTATAGATAGCTAGTGCAATATGCGCTTTCAGAATTTCTTAAACTCAACATAAATAGCTTTATTTCCCTTCTAGATTTAATCGATGGAATTTGTACTGAGTTTAGGAACTTAACAAAACTATTACGGAATTTGATGTAAGAAGGGTCTAGTTTATTAGTGAGCAAGATCAATACTTTAAGCAAGACGTTTAACAGCTATAAGACTACTACAATTATAAGTAAGTGTAATATATATATTATATTGATCAAACTGTAAAAGGAAAGTGGTGGCCATGATATACGTAGGATATTATTATCTCCATTAGTCCATTTAGTACAAAATGGAACGCTCATTATTTTGATTCGGTGCTGTCGACCCAATATTAAAAAAGAAATAGGTCAGCTTAAAATATTAGGGGTCTTTAATAATATTAAGATGGCCTTGAGCTGTGTAGTTTACTCTTACCAAATATTTTGGTCCACGGGCCACGTTGTGATCTCCACCAAGACGGGTCTTGGTCTTGCTCATCAAGTCTTGAGCTTGGTCTTGGTCTTGCGCAAGAGTCTCGTAACATTTTTGCAGTTATCTATTAGCTTATTACTAACAGATATCACTTTAATTTTTTAGATAGAAGAAACCTAACTGAGCCCGAATGAAAAATTAGAAGAGTTAAATGCAAAAGTATATTGGTTATACCAATTCTTTAAATACATTAACTAAAATTGTCAAGTATTAGTAACAATTTTGTCTTAATTTTTATTTAAAAAATCGATTTATTTTTTACCTGCCTTGGTCTTGGTCTTTCCTACCGATTTCGGACAACACTTGTGTTAGTGTTGGATATCCCTCTATTATTCTTTTTAGTCCAGACAATGAATGCTCGAAAATTTTTGACTTTGGTTGGCAATCCTAGTTAAAGGTCACATTTTTCGTGTTTTCGCTTTTATCACGAAATGGCGGTCTTATACAAGTACGTCGTCTGTCACGGCATGCTGTACTCAATTCGAATCACTCTGGCTTCAATTCCATCTCGCCCCATGAAGGACGATTAGGGATGTTACGATAATATAACATTATAAACTAAATTTAATTTAGTAATTTAAAACAACATGAAATGAGCATATTAACATTTACGAATATCTTATAAACCATTCTAAATATTTCCTTATATTACAAACTGGAGTCGCAATACTATCAAAGAATACAGCTCATGTCGCCGGATGGATGCAAAACCTACATTTTTGATGTAGCTGAACTTTTAAGAACGTTTTTGTAAATTTCGACCTTACTATTCGATGAAAAACAACAATAATTTCCAAACATATCAATTATCCTTTTGTACCAAATATAATTCGCCAATGTTCTAAGTGAAATAAGGATATGAGAAGTCACTGAATAACTTTTTTTATGACGAAATTTCATTTTGATTTCGATATCATTCGATATTGGTGATATATATACTCTACTAATATCGATATCTACGACCGGTATAAATATCGATAAGGGATATCGAATCTTGCCGGATATGGCCACAACCTTAGGGACGTTCAAATAGATATTACGCTGGCAGAGATAGTTGCAGTCCAGTTAGATTTTATCAATCTATTCATTTCCTTTGCCATTATATTATTGCACTGGACAAAGAAGGACAATTCACTTGGACAATGGAAAGACCTTTCTCTTCGAGTCTCGTTGGGGTCTGGCGAAGTTTTCGATGTTTATTGTCGGAGAGCAAGGGCGTATGAGTCAGCTGGCCAGCTGATATCGAACTGGTGGATAAAGGTCAGACTGTCGCACTCGGCTTCTAACTCTCTTTATTTCCATTATCTCCTGTCACTGACGGTTCAACGGAACGGGAGGAGCTTTCGAGCTGAAGGTTCCCAAAAAACAGAAAAATCTGGCGTAGAGCGCGCATCATACAACTTTCACTTATCACCCTCTCCTTAGCAGAAAATTTTCAAAGAGAAGTGAACGTAAAACCGCCGCAAATTATTTCACAATGGTTTATTATTTCCAAACAATTATACATCTAAAGTAACATTACCTTCCTAGTTACAAAAAAATAAAAGGTGTTTCCAATTACTGGGCTAAATTTTTTTTTTAATCATTAGTAATATGCTAAAAAAAAAAAATAGCATTACTTCAGTAACACATTCAAAATTTAAAACCAAACAAAGGATATAACATTTGGAGTAGAACATATAAAAAAAAACGGGAGACCATATCTTTGCTCCTAATAGTCCGATTTTAACGATTTTTTAAAATGAAATTTCGTAATCTTCAAAAGAAGCATCACAATGGTTAATTATTAAAAATAATAAACCAAAAATATTTAAAAATCGCGATATCTCTACTAATAGTGCTTTGATTTCGATGAAACTACCTTCATTTTTTAGGAAATTTAAATATCTTTGAAACGTGTCATCACAATATCTACAAAAAAGTGTAAACTTTTTGAGTTATTCGGAATTTAATTTTACCATCCCTCGTAACTTTCTTCCAGCTTCTTTTCGTTGAAGTATGTTATATAAATAAATTTAAAGGGCATCGAGAAGAAGACTTTAGCCAAGTTTCATTGAAATCGGTACATTTGTTTAGGCGCTACAGTCTATAGCAACGCAGGTTTTTCGGCCGCCATCTTGAAAGGAAAAGGCGGATAGTAATGTCGATGAAGGAGGATCATCCTCGGGTGACCTTTGATTTTAAATCCAAATTTGAAAAAAATCGGTCCAGTAGTTTCGGAGAAAATGCCCGAAAGACGTACGGACAAACATTTTTTATTCAATTTTCGAATTCTACGTATTCTGAAACGTAAAACCTCAAATTTTGAGAGGAGGTTAAGTTTTTGAATTTTTTGTTCGATCACAATGGTTCATGATTAAAATAATAAACCAAAATCTATGGGTTTATTATTATAGAGATTTTAAAGTACTTGAATATTGTACTGAGCAATGTTTGCGAAAAACCTTTGAGATATTATTAAAAAATAAAAAAATATAAATTTTTTGTCCTCTTCTCTCTCCCCACATCAAAACCCGACGCGGGATTCTTTAGGACTTTTAACCAGTTATTATCGAAAGGGATTACCCTTTTCAGAACAATTTTCATCTTTTTTTTTAATGTTGAGATAAGGCTGTTTTTCTTATTTTTTTAATCCGTATTGATATCGGTGATCCCACGTCCGTAACTTCTCCTTGTTAGAAAAATATGCATAATAAAAATGAAAAATAAATTAATACGAAATAAATAATAATATTTAAAATTATAGTGTCATATTTAAAATAGAGTTACAAATAACAAGATTTCTGTTTGAAATTCATGTATGATTGCGCCACCAGATAGATGTAAAATAAATGTTGATTAAATATTATTATATAGGTTAAATATATTTATTTAATACTAATATATTACCATATATACATGCGTATATATAAATAATTGAATAGCGGGATTTAAATGAGTTGAAAGTAGGCCTCATTGAGTATCTGTCTTAACCAAGAGTTTAAATAACTTTGAATCTACAGTTCTTAAACTCAGCAGTGAGCACATCGATGGAATTGTGCATGTCTTTTTATTCATCGATTAAATCATCGATTACATTGGATTTCGGAATCGAAAGAGTTGCAATAACATATGGAAGTATATTTGCCATGATTTAAGATAATTAATATCAGAATTCTCACAGAGCTGTCGAATTAAAAAAAAAATTTAAAAGAAATTTTGAGGTTCGAAAACATTTTAGTTTCGCACCATAAATTAATTTTTTTTTTAATGGAATTCGACAGTTCGGTTGAGAGTTTAGATACCTTCCACCTACGAGTTATAAAAATGACTTAACGAAGGTAAGTCCTATAATTGATAAAAAAAAGAGTTATTTTTTGAGAAATTAACACGTCGTTTTTTTAAGAGTTATGATAGCCCCTTAAGGAAATTTTACAATTTCCCAAATGAACTTTAGCTCTAAAATTGTTATTAAAAGAGTTATAAGACACTCAAATTGCACAAATCGTGATTTAAGTTTTTCGTAAATTATTTTGAAATTGGGGATCTACTTTTAAGGGAACCATTTTAAGAAATTAATCGGTGGTTTTCATAAGATTTATATTTCTAAAAAAAATAGGGAACTCTAGTATTACGTATGGACTATCAGAATTTTTTTTCTCGAAATTTTGACTAAGGGGGAGTAACGTTTTGCGAAATAAATCGGTCGTTTTTTTTCAGAGTTATGAGTGGCCCTTAAGGAGATTTTACAATTACTCAAATGAACTTTAGCACTAAAATTATTAAAAGAGTTATAAGATACTCAAGTTGCACAAACCGTGATTTTAGTTTTTCGTAAATTATTTGGACATTGGGGATCACCTTTTTAGGGAACCATTTTGAGAAATTAATCAGTCGTTTTTTGTTTTTTTGAGATTTCTGATAGCTTCCCAAGGAATTTTAACAGTTATCCTACTGAAATTTAGCCCTAAAATTGATATTAAAAGAGTTATAAGCCTCGCAAGTTGCACAAATTGTCATTTTAAGTATTCGTAATGTTGAGTGGTATTTTCACTGGTTTAAACTATTGCTAAAAAATATAGAGAACTCTAAGGGAACTATTAGAACTCTGAGGATTAACAAGAAAAATACAGGATGGGGGGGGGGGGCAACTTCACAGAGGTAAAGATCTCTGCTTCTAACACTCTTTTCTCCCATATATACATGTTGATGTTTTTAGATAATAGTATTTATAATATCTTATCCTGAGGAAAAGATGTAAGGACATTGATGTCCTGGTGGCCGAATTTCCTGGATGCCCCGCCTTAGAAGGATGCCTTGGTCCTTCCATCCTTGGATTCGGGCCCGCCTTGTTCGCTCTAATCGGTTCCTTTCACCTTGACATCTTGATGCAGTTCCAGCACAAGCAAAAAAAGAAATAAATAAAAAGAAATAATAGCAGTAATACATTATTTATACGCACTTCTGAGGTGATTTTAACGATAGGGTCGATGGAGCAAGCTCTAAATGCCGCCCACCGGATCTTAAGAAATGTCATTCGCCCCTGGCTGTGTCTTTCGCAAAAGCAAAATTAAAATTGAATTATAAGAATTCTATGACATAGATCGGAAAATATGAAATTCTTCGTCCAATGATTCATACGAATGAATTTATTATAGTTAGAGACCGGATTTTCGTGCAGTATAATTCCAAAAACAATCATTCAATGGAATTGTAACAGATTTTTCCGACATTTAGAGCACCTAAAAATGACAATAAGCGAAGAGAACCCTATACTAGTTCGTCTCCAAGAAACACACTTACAAGAAACTCAAACAGTGGGATACAAAGATTACGATATATACCGAAAAGCAAAAGATCGTCATGGGAAGACTTCGTATCTTCATTAAATCAAAGCATTTCAATGAAGGAGCTCTGGAATAAAGTGAAAAGCATTAAGGGGATCTCCAAAACAAAGAAATTGCCTGGTATAAAGAGTGGACAACTGACCCTGACAAGATCGTTTACGAAAGGGATAAAACTCTGCAACAGAGTGTAATTTAAAGGCGTTTCCAATGACCCTACAGGGTAGAGGCAACAAAATACCAAATAAATAAATAATTCCAAAATATGTAAAATTGTATACACCTAAAAACGTGTAAAATCATCAATATTGTTTAATCTATAACATTAATATGTCGAAATCCACTGAGTTAACCGAGGGATAAAAAAAAAAAAATTGAAATGTTGCATTGAAAATAAAATTCCAGTTTATAATCAACTAACAATAATAACGATTATTATCAAATAATGCAGACCATTAAAGGTTTAAAGGAATAAATGAAGGCAGGAATTATTGGTACCTATTTATTATATAGGCCAGACCAATTTTAGATATTTAACTTTTATTAAAAATAATAAAGGAAAATTTATTTTTTAATAGATTTGAAATTTGCCATATTATACATTCCAAAACGTTTTTGTTAAAATTTAACGAATTAAAAAAAAATTAAAGACTGTAGTATTTGAGTTTTTCAAGTGTTCAAATATTAGTGTTGAAGCTGTTTTTCTATATCACTAAAAAAATATTTTTGGGGATTACGGCTTTCTTAAAAACATTCAATTCTTTGATTAGAATATTTATTTATTTCATGTTTCCCAATGAGGGTCTATCAGTGATTTCTTATCACTTGATTGATTTTTCATAAGGTGCATAGACCTTTTCATCAAATTCTTTGTCCTCAAATTTCAAATCATATACCTCACGGGGTTTATATGCACATTTTAATTTTTGACGGGAGATTAGATTGTACTTTCAGTATTATCATTTTTTTTTTACAAGAATGGAATTTCTACAAATCAATTCAAAGTCAGAAGAGATATTGCAGGGTTGAATGGTGAGTGAGGATTTGAACGGTGAGCAAGATCGTATTTAGGCAATACTATATAAAAGTATAGAAAGTGTTACAAATAATATTGCCTTAGTTTAAAAATCAGACAGATATTATTAATAAAGGGAGATATATGTATGTATGTACATAAAGTTACTAGATATATTTCATTATAATAAATTAGAATTGCTAAAATATATTTATTCTGCGGTTTCGCCAATATTTTCAGGAATATGTTTAACATTTTTTTTATGGATTATATTAAAAAATTGTAATGAATAAGTAAATGTGCATTGAGAATTTTTAATTTCACCATTCTCTCATTACGTATGTAGATATTGAAATAAACAACCCTAAAAAAATAGAAAATTGTAAATAATTTATTGTGTTATTGAGAAATGTATTAATCAGTAATACTAATTAAGCCAACTTGAAATGAAAGTTGAAACAAATATTTTCTTATAATTTAAATTTCTTTGAGAGATATTCTTTCCTGAATTAAGGATATAAATCAAGACCAGGAAGGAGTGCCGCTGGGTAATATTTTTTCCTCATGCCTAAAATGTCAATTATTTCTTATTAGTTACAGCATATCTGCTTATTGTAAAACCCATGACAGTTGTGGATGAAAATGTGAAGACATAAAAAAAAAAGGCTTCCTAAGTTAATTTTAAAAAAAGGTCTTGTGTGCAGTACTATTTAGGGGAGGTACTTTAATGCAACTTAATTATCAGTGAATGCTGAATACAATAATTTTATATCATTTATTTACCACAACATCATTAAAATTTCTATTTCGTATCTTAAAAGGTATATTCCAAGGTAAAGACTCCTTTTTATTTTCACTTGCCTATATATATAGTAGAGGAAAGTATTGCGATCGGGAAAATTTTCAAATATGGGTTTTCAACCAAACTACACGTTTTGAGGCCTCCTATGTCCAAATAACCAAGTCCCGCAAAACGGTGTGTGTGTATATATGTGAACAGTCTCAAAAATGAAATGTCGTACGAAACTGATATTAAGTATTTAAAACATGTACATGGATGCGATGTTACAGGAACTTTTTAGGAAATGTCACTTTATGTTAACGTTTATACATTTTTTAAAAAATTTCTCTTAAATGGCTCTTACGATTTTAACTAAACTCGATGTATCATTGTATAATTAAGTGATCTATAATATCATTTAAGTCTTACCCCCATTGATGTCACTTTAAAGGACTTAAATGTTCAACATGTCTTCCTCTAAAGTACCTTTAATTCGGTTTATTTTAAATAATTAACCATTTCTTATTATTAAGAGTTATGAAAAAATGCTACATATAACTTTTGAAAGAATTTGATAATTGAAAAAGGGAAAATGTGTATTGAGGTCGAAAATGAATATCCGGAAATACTAGTCAGAAGGTTATATCGTTGGAATATATCGGTGGAAAGCGGAGAATTTTAGAAAAAAATATCTAATATGGAAAGTTGTAGAAGGCAACGGAGAGTGGCGAAAAAAATATAAATAATAATTTTTGAAAACTGATAATATTTAACGTAAATCACATGTTTCCAAGGAAATTAAATGAAATTTACTAATTAAATGTTATTTTTTTTAAGTTTGAAAAAAAAAGTATTTAAAATCCACCTATATAAGGAAATGGCATTGTTTAAAAAAATCTATTTCATAGTACTAATGTGAAAGAAGTGAAATATAAAAATATTTCATGGATGCATAAAGCATATTTTTATAACCTTAAATACATTTACTGTAGTTTAATAATTTGGCAGGCGAATGAAAATCTCGTTATTTCTTTTTATTAAACTTTACAATGGAAAATAAAAATTTTATAACTAATAGGCGTACAATCCATAATCATTGATAGGTTGAATATAAAGATATACTTTCAAATTTCTCTAGGCATATATATTGCTCAGAGACTGGAGTTATGTGGTTTACAAAAACAGATGGAGCAGCGAGGTTTTTATTGTCTAACATTGATATAATTAATAGAGTTTTTGTTATTTTAGTGGTCATAAAGATAAACTTTCAGCTATAGCTCCGTTAAAAGTCCACTTCAAAATTTTTTTAATTTCTCGACATTGGCAGAAAATAATTTCTATTCAAAGTAGAAAGGTAAGTGAAAGTTGTGTGTTGCGCGTACCAGATTGTTTTTTTATTATTATTTCATATTTTGTGTAATAATTTTATATACTTTCTCGAGACAGACGGGACTTCACTAAAGTTTTTTTTTTTTCATCTTCTACAGAAAAATGATTGTAATAAATATTTGTATTAATTATTATATGAAATATATATATTAGTTACTTATATTAGTTTCAGACAAGAATAAACAGTTTTCTTACGCATACTTTGCTGAGAACAAGTACACACAAACAGGTAGAAATGACAAAGGAAGTTATATTGTTCTCTGTTCGCCGATCTACGAGTCGACTAAATTGGTGAGATGCGGATGTATATATCCAATTATCACTTCTTACTTGTTCAAGCACTTTTTCTTCTATTCTACTTTCTTTTGCTGGCACTTACTTCCTATGCTTTATTTCTTTTATGTCCTTTCTTAGTTGTAACTAATTTGTTTAGGGTCATTTAAACTTTTTTATCACATCACAGCTTCAATTTTTCGATTTTTTTTTTGAGAAATAGCGTGTTTTTCGAATTCAATGCAATCTTTTTAGTTGTTTAAGGAAGTTATTAATTTGAGCATTCATAATCATCAATAAAGACAAATCATTTTGAAAAAAAATTATTATAATTATTTTTTCTCTTAGAATTTGGGCTTTGTTAACGCCATATTATAGTAAGTAAACTTTATATAGATCATTTAAAAAAATCGGTATTATTTAGATATCATTTTTTCGAGATAAAAAGCTAAATACATAGGGTGTTTTTTTTGACTTAGGAGGTTACTAAAGTCATTTTGAAAAAAAATAATAACAAAATTATTTTTTTTTCTTAAAATACCATATCTGTTTTGTTAACACGAGATTATAGTAATTCAATTTTATATATATTGTGGGTTATCTAAAAAAAATTTATGACTGCTCCAAACCCTGCAAAATTCGATTCGATCAAGACAATTCTAAAAATATTACTATTACCCTTCGACATGAAACTAGCCTAATTAACCCTATTTATCTCGACTATGTATAAATTCCTCTGACAGACAAAATTAAATACCTCAGACTGGCATTTGACAGAATAATGACATGGGGCCCACGTATCAAGAACAAAAAAAAAAAACTCTAAATACAAGATTATGAATATTATATTCACTCCTTTCAAGACATAATAACTATGACAGAAATTGAATACACACACTTACTTACTTAAGCCCATTTCGACCTATGTTTCAAATATATACGTGCTAGCAAAAAAGACTCACATACATAAACTACAGATTTTCCAATCAAAAACTTTCAGAGCTTTTACCAAGGCATAACTTTACTTTACAACAGATGCAAACAATTAACGAACACATTATAACAGATTTCATAATAACTTACACGGACATACAACAGAGCCGATAACACCCGTATGAGGCTCAAAAGAAGGTGGATGAGAGATCTCTTCCTCTAAGTACAAATATTAAAATAAAGATAATAAGGAACGCTGGCGGTAGGAACTAATGATTTAGTCTTTCGTGGGCTTAGTCAGCTTTTAAATGAGAGTTAATTCAAAATATTTTCTGACAGATGACTTACTATTTAACTTCACTCATTGTACAAAGTTTCATTATAATTGACTAATCTTTACTTTTAAACTAATTGTTTTTCATCTTTTCTATAAATGTGTAAATACACCATCTATAAACATTTAATTTTTTTAGTTTCTTTTTCTTTATTCAACTCTTACTTTATTACAAGCACTCACCATTTCATCTAATGCACCAATTTGTTGCTTGCTTATAAGAGTAACAATATTTTTCTTTATATTGCTGTATATATATCTGTTTGCTTTATTCACTAATTTCTAAAATTAATAAGTAATTTGTTATATAAAGTATCAATTAAAATAGGTTATAATTGTAAAATATTATTTTTTTTTACTAAACATATAATCATAAATTTATTTCTTATTGATTTTACATTATGTTTGTTATTAAACATAAAAACTACTGGAAGTAGTTTTTTTTTTGTTTTTTTTGGCGTAACAGTGTTTATTAGCCTACAAACTCAAATGTATTTTTAAATTTAGCAGATAGCAATTTTAAGTCTATATATGACGTAAACTTATGACCTCATGTCCCACAGTATCCTTTAATAATACCCCACTTATCCCTGTTGAACAAATCCGATACCTTAGATATACATGACTACAATAAGACCTATTTGGACTTACGGAGTTGAGCTTTGGGGCTCCACTAAGCCATCGAATTCCTCTCATATCGAATCCTTGCAATCCAAAATCCTTCGGAAAATCCTCAATGCTCCTTACTTTATCACCAATAAAATAATCCATAATGACCTTAATGTTCCTTATGTTGTCGATCTGGCCCAATCCAGATACCAATCCTTCCATAATAAACTTCAGAACCATCCGAATCCTCTAGTCTCTAACCTTGCTTCCTCTTCTATTCCCGATAACCCTCCGAGGCGTCTGAAAAGAAGATGGCCTCGAGATCTCTTATTGTAAATATATTTTGTTTTTAGAGTGCTACCAGTGAGTAGTTTCTCAACAATTTCATGTTATTATTTTCTGTTATCAAATTTACTTAATGTATTTAATTTTTTTAATACAGTTGTAAATATCATGAATAAATAAAAAAAAAAAAAGTCTATATATGGTCCTAAACATTTCAACCACTCTTTTTACAGTTCAGTTTAAAATACAAAAGATAAACATCTTTCAAGTCAATGGAATTGACATTACACTATGGAATACATAGTGTAAATTGTTTTGTATATAGTTCCGTTTATTTTGTATATACAATGTTTACCTTATATTTTCTTTAAATTATTTTTTTTCTATTGATTTTATTTTGGCCAGGTGTAATCTTTTAATTTTGTTCTATTTTGTTATTCTCAAGGGACTGTGTCCCAGAATAAAGTTATCTTCTATCTATCTGTGTATATTGCATATTTAGGTAATTTAATGTAAAATAATGATCATATTTATTTCCAGGTGGGTATCGAGACGTTACGAACATAAAAACCTTCAACAACGAATTGAAAGTCCTGCTAGCTTTCGGTGGATGGAGAGAAGGGTCCAAGAACTTCTCTCCGATCGCTGCCTCTTCGGAAAGGAGGAGTGCCTTCAGTAAGAACTTGCTGAAGTACTTGAGGAACCATCACTTCGATGGTGTCAATCTGGATTGGCAGTTCCCATCTTTCAGGGACGGAAGCCGACCCGAGGACTTGGAGAATTATGTGGAGCTAGTCAAGGTGAATAATACATCTTTCCAATATTATTTTGAAATGCTTTAAATCATAATTTACTTTATATGCGTTTATAAAATATATTTTTCAATTTTTTTTTTCTGGTGGCAATATACAGGATGTTTCAGGGTTTCGTGGCCATACTGAAAATATCAATTAAGGACCTCAAAACAAGAAAAGCATTTCCTCTGAAGTTATGTCCACAAACGCTTTGTTTAGGAGATCTTCACACCTAAAGATTTTCATTGTTATGAATTATTTACGTTATATTAAGTAAATAAAACTTATTTATTTGTTCCAACTACCTTATTAATTAAACGAAAACATTAAATTCATATTTTTTTTTTGTCTATCAAAAATATATTTGCGCCTGTCAACTTATTGTTGACAATCAGCAAATGTGATGGCGATACATGATATAATGACATGACAGGCATGGGGAAGGAAAGTACTCAGCAGTACCTCTTCCCTAACTTGTTCCAATTACTTAGGTTGTCTAAGGACGGAGATCTCTCATCCAACGCCTTTTTAGTCTCCTCATGTTCTGAGGTATGTCAGCTGTGGCCTTATCTCTTATTATGTCTGTTTAAATTTATGTAAAATAGTTGATAAAGGGTCGTTATATGTTGGTCAACTGTTGGAAAGTGGAGGTCAGTATGTAGAGTTTTATTAGTCACGTCCCAAGGTGCTTTTGCTATGAGTCGCTATAATTTTTTTAGAGAACGTTTGAAGTTTTTGTAGGTAGTTCTAGGTAGCTAGGTCGATATGAGTTTTTTTTTATTTATTCATGATATTTACGACTGTATTAAAAAATTAAATACATTAAGTAAATTTGATAACAGAAATAATAACATGAAATGACTTGTTGAGAAACTACCCACTGGTAGCACTCTAAAAACAAAATGCATTTACAATAAGAGATCTCGAGGCCATCTTCTTTTCAGACGCCTCGGAGGGTTATCAGGAATAGAAGAGGAAGCAAGGTTAGAGACGAGAGGATTCGGATGGTTCTGAAGTTTATTATGGAAGGATTGGTATCTGGATTGGGCCAAATCGGAAACATAAGGAACATTAAGGTCATTATGGATCATTTTATTGGTGACAAAGTAAGGAGCATTGAGGATTTTCCGAAGGATTTTGGATTGTAAGGATTGGATACGAAAGGAATTCGATGGCTTAGTGGAGCCCCAAAGCTCAACTCCGTAAGTCCAAATAGGTGTTATTGTAGTCATGTATATAAGTCTTTTGTAATTAACTGGAAGCATAGAGCGTTTGTCTAGTAAGTGTTGGAGTAGTCGGAAACGTCGAGCGGTTTCTTGTCGTTTCAGTTTGGTATGAGGATTCCAAGTTAGACGTTTGTCCAAGTGAAGTCCAAGGTATCGGATTTGTTTAACAGGGATAAGTGGGGTAATATTAAAGGATACTGTAGGACATGAGGTCATAGGTTTACGTCGAAGGGTAAAGGTGATTTGATGGGATTTATTGGAATTTATTTTAATCGTCCAGTTTTGACACCATTCTTCAAGGCTTGTGATCCATAAGAGTTTAAGTAAGTATGTATATGTATTCAGTTTCTGTTTTAGTCTTAGTTTTGAACATTTAGAAAAAAGAGAGTAAAGTAGTTTGAGTCGTTTATTAAGTGTCTTACATCTTACGTCTTACGGACCCCATGTCATCCTTCTGTCGAAGGTGAGTCCGAGGAAAAGTACCGTGTCCGTTCGAGGAATTTGATTGTCCATTAGGAGGGCAGGTGTTTTTTCGAAGAGTAAATGTTCTATGTTTGGATTTGTCATGATTAAGTCGAATTTTCCATAGTGTGAACCACCAATGTTGTAATTTAAGTAAGTGATGTTGTAGAGTTAGTGAGGCCTGTGTAGGATCTATTAATGTTCATATTTAAATTCATATTATATGCTGTTCAAAGATATATAATATTTTATATAATTAACATTAGAACATTTTTAAAAAATCACCTTTCTATAACTTTTTTTTTTACAGGCAATAAATGAAGAATTTTCAAACGAAGTATTTCCTTCAGATAGAACAAAACTGATATTAAGCATCACTGTACCATCAAAAGTAGAATACATAGAAAAAGGATTTGATCTAGAGAAAATGCAAACGTAAGTGTCATTATTTTCAATAACATATCTTTATTTAATTTTTTTTATTATTATTTAATGTTTAATATTACGGTTTGAATACGGCCTGGGTGAGTTAAAATTTATTTCGTGTTAGACTGACGGAATGAATCGCGAATTTTCCAATCTAGTTAGAATAGGTTTGCGTAGGGGTATCGAGAATTAAAAAAAATAAATATTTACTTAGTACTTACAGATAAGTACGTGCTACTCATATTTTTTTAGATTAACCAGTGTTACTACGAATGGAAAAATTAATTTATTTGTTAAAAAATAATTTTCTTTGTAAATTATAGGATATTTTCTTACTAATGACCGTCTCTATATTTGTTTTGTATTATACCAATATTGGTGTGCAATATAGATAGTGATAAAGGTAATTGTTCAGTATTCAGTAAAATGATGTTGGACAAACAGATGGCTTCTTCTTTGAATAAGTCGATAAATAAAATTTATTGAATTTATTTAATTATCAACTAATTTTGATTTTTAAAAAAATGTAGACAAAATATGAGACGAAGAATAAACACTGTTCGAATCTACTATGGCTTTAAATAGAAAAATAAGAGAATAAGGTACGGCGTGAGAATGAAAATAATTGCATGATATTTTTTTTTTTTAAAAAGTATGTAAGATCATGTACTATTAATTGTTAAAATTATTGATTGAAATGTGTTGTATTATAAATAAATAATAAAAAGGCTATAATAAATGGCTTAGCGAACCCGTTAGCCGTCCAAGCCTAGTCCCTTCAGATCGGCTTTAACGCAATATTCCGTAGAATCGTAGAACCTAGATACCTAAACATCTCTACCTGTTCAAACATATTACCATCTATATCGATATAACCAGTTGTATCGCCATTTTAGCAGCTAAAAATATATTTTGTTTTATCCGCGTTTATTTCGAGCCCTAGTTCTTTACCGGCTTTCATTAAGGTTATCGTATTTAGTTTTATAGTTTCCACGTCTTCCCTTAACAGTACCAGATCATCAGCATAGCCCAGCATGAATGTGTTATATTATAGAGATGAATATTTTGCAGGTCATCGAAAGTTTCTCTAGGAATAAAGTATTTTTTAAAATAAATATAGAAAGTGTCATAAGTAAACAAATACCCTGATCTTCTAAAACATATAAAACAGTCTAAAATTACCTAAAAAATAATTTTAAACCGTTTATAATATGCTTAACCAGTGCGGTAATGTTAGTGGTCACTGACAAGCAGCCATATATAAGATAAGTTTGATTTCTTAAAAAAAATCTGCCCTTAATTTAAATTTTAAAATGTTCAGAATATCGAAATGAAATTTAGATCACTATTGGGTAACCTGAATTTTAAAAAGGGCAGTTGGAAACGTAGGAGTGACTAACTCTGGAATTTGTAATAGAAATAGGTTTTTTTTTTTGTTACGTATTCTTTAATACATTGAATCTAGTAGTCTTTTAAAAAACATTATTGGATTTGGACAATTATTAGCAAAGATACAGGTTGTTATAATTCCAAAGCATGTTGGTTTAAAACATGAGTGAAGTGTTAAAATAATTTTGTTTTCTCGGTCAATAGCAGTTACCGAGAAAATAAAAATTGATTCCTCCATCTTACGTTTACGTTAAATTCATGATACGTTGCATTATTATATTTTCTAATTACTTTGTCATTTTTTCACTGATCAATGACCAACTATTATTTTATAATTGTGGATTTTCACATTTCAAAACTCTTCGTTTAACTTTTTTTGAAGTGAAAACTTCTTTATTTTGTCCGTTCTAGCCCTTAAGAAGACCTGCAAAGTCGGGTCGAAACGTTGTTTTTTAATAAAATAGTTTTGCATCTATTTAGTCTATTTATGACAGCCACCTCGGACCATCTCCTTCCTTGAAAACTTGTTTACGTTTTCCACTTTTTTTGTAGAGAGTCAATTAGATTGATTTCTCAGATTTCGTTCGGCATTAACGCTCGGATAAAGTCGGCTAAAGTCGACCAATAAAAATATGTTTACATATGGATTGAATTATCTCAGAAACTATAAATCGGACCTGCATACTGTAAGAGAGGAAATTGTTCAGCCTCTCTGTAATAGGCTATAATTCAAAATTGTATCTTAACGCGAGGCTGCACAGGGGTGGGAAAAGGCAAAAACAGCATAAAAAGGACAAAAACCCAAAGAAACTTTCAATTTAAGCAAGGTATTTGAAAAACGGAATTTATTATAGCATGTAGGAAATTCTAAATTAATATATAATAAAACTTTTTTGGTAAGACCAACCATTATTATTATTATTGTGAATTTTTTTCAATTAAAAATAAAATAATATAAGGTTATTGACAAAATCAATTATTTGACTTATTCCCAAAAATTACACAACAAAACATTATTTTCAGAATTCAGCAAAAACGCCTAAAATATATTTAATTGTTTATAACAAGTTGCATGATTAATAATATGTATAATTATATAATTGTATAATTTATTTTATTTATTGTACATAGAGTGTGAATTCACTCTGTGAACTCTATTATAAATGTCCTAGAGACAGATTGTAATATTTTTCAATAAATAAGTTTAAAAAAAAAATATATGGCAGAAATACGGTTTTTACTTATATTTTATTGAATATCTTTGAAAATGGCATTTTTATTCGTGAATAAACCTTAGGAATATACGAGTTAACTATGTCAGACAATAAAAATATAGAAATTTGAATTATCATAACACTTTGAAAATAGATGTTTTTACCAGTCTCAGACCACTGAGCCCCATGTTAGGGAGGCAAAAAGGAAAAAATAATGTCGAAAACCAAATGATAAGGTTAGTTGAACATATGGATTAAAATATTTCAGATACTAAATATCGGATCTGTTTACTGTAAGCGAGGGAAATCTTCAGAATTTCATCTAATTTGTAATGAGCTATTTATAATTTATATTTCATATTATTAATCTCGCCTCATTGATGTTTTCACTTATATCGTATGATCTAAAGCACACACCTTAGTTTTTTTTTTTGTATAACTTCTATCATATATTCAATAAGGTATTATTATAATTAGATATATATCACTGATCACTGTACAATCATAGAAATTGCATCACCTATTTATTTCTTTTGATTGTTATGTTGATAATACTGATTAAATTTTTTTTTTTTTTGTCCTTCCATAATAAACTTCATAACCATTCCAACCCTCTCGTTTCTAACCTTGCTTCCTATTCAATTCCTGATAACCCTCCGAGGCGTCTGAAAAGAAGATGGCCACGTGATCTTCTAATATAGACATATCATTAGAGTGCTACCAATGGGTAGTTTCTCAACATGTGTTTCATGTCATTATATCCATGTGCGAATTTACTTGATGTATTTTTTGCATACAGTTGTAAATATCATATAAATAAATAAAAATAAAAAATTAATTTTTTTTTATCTTTACTTATTAAGGTTACAAGAAAAATTTAGCGATGATTCTCAATTTAGTTTTAAATAATTATATAAAAACTTGTAATTATATAAAAACTCTCCTCGTCAAAAAAATATTAAAATTATTACGTTACATCAAGTAAAGGAATTTTCATGGAAATAGTAACGAGAATTAGGTACTATCAATCAACAGTAGTTATAGTTTTGAGAGAAAAAAATATTTGTACCATGGAATGAACTGGGTGGAGGAAAAAACAAACGAATAATTTGAATGATTAATGGTGCCATTTTTTTAAATATATCGTTTCTTAACTGACAAAGAAATATCCGGAGATCCTACAATAGTAGAAATCTGGTAAATAAAATGAAATTTAATAAAAATTTTCTGGTTGATGCAATTTCTATGATTGTGACTGTAAATCTATTTTTTTTTAAATTGATTTTTATTACGGTTAATTGGCTCAGAGAATAAGTTGGTAAGTCCAAATTTCTTCTAATGTGTTAAGTGTATGAAGAAATATCCATTTGCAACTCACAGCTATCCTTTATATACTGTAATTTTAATCAATATGGAATGATTTTTAATTAACAAGGAAGATGATGGAAGTGGAGTCACCGCTTCAATGAGACATTTTTGGTGATACTAGGTCGAAAAACATCAGACCCATATCCGAGGGTTCTTGTCAATGCTTCCTAGGAGCCAAAAATAATTTATGTTTTTGATTTTTGAGGAAGGAGATGGTTCGGTGTGGGGATCATAAATAGAGTAACATAGTGGCAAAACTATTTTATTTTAAACCAATGTTTCGATCTGACTTCCCAGGTCTTCTTCAGTGCTAGAACTGAAAAAAAAAATACAATAAAAAACATAAAAATAAGAAAAAAAAAATAGAGACTTAAAGGTGTGTTCAGCAAGGAGTTTTAGTTACAACTCAAGGTTATTATTAATTTTTGCTTTTCCGGATTTATAGGTTATTAAATACTAATAGATTTCTTTTTTTGTGAAGAATAAGAAAAAAATTTTAATTATGGTATTAAATGACTCACAAAATATCTTTTAATATATTTATATTATATTATATTTTAAGTAAACTAGGCCATGTAAATTTTTGTTATGAAACAGTGAATTTAAAGAAAACCTTGTGAGGTTATGCATGCTTTAGTTAACTGTCTAAAAAACAAGCTTAATAGAAAATCAAGTTATAATTTGATTATAAAAACACCGTTTTTTACTACTCCAGCACTTACTAGACAAACGCTCTAAACATCCAACTATTTACAAAAGAGTCATATACATGACTATAATAAGGCCTATTTGGAAGACGGAGTTGAGCTATGGGACTCCACTAAACCACCGAATTCCTCTCGTATCCAATCCTTACAATCCAAAATCCTTCGTAAAATCCTTAATGCTCCCTACTTTGTCGCAAATAAAATCATCCATAACGACCTTAATGTACCATATGTTTCCGATTTATCTCAATCCAGATACCTATCCTTCCATAATAAACTGCAGAACCATCCGAACCCTCTTGTTTCAAACCTTGCTTCCTCCTCGATCCCTGATAACTCTTCGAGACGCCTGAAAAGAAGATGGCCTCGCAAACTTCTGAAGTAGACATATCGCTGGAGTGCTATCATTGGGCAGTTTCTCTTCATGTTGTACATGTCATGTTACTTGTTTCAAATTAACTTGTATTTATTTATAATTTATGTAATTGTAAATTCCAATAACAAAAAAAAAAAAAATTAAAATCAGTGATCCCAAGTCCCTAACCTCCCCATGTAAGTTAACTTAAGTTATCAAAACCATTTTTGAACTTACTGAAGTATTCCCTGTGGTCATAAAATTGATGACACATTAGTTCATTGATAAAATAATGCTATTATCTAAATTTAATGATTTTTTTATTTTATTTTTTTTATTGAGTGTTACAACAATCTGTCTGTTGGACATTGGTTATAGTGAGGTAGGATGACATTCACACTATATGTACAAAAAACATAAAATAAATAGAAACAAAATAATAATCAAATGGTTTTTATGTTAGATATTGTGATATTATCAACATAGCCGCTTACGACTACCATTTCGCTTACGAATCCGTCGTAAACCATCATGCAGCTTTGTATCCTTTACCAGAGGAAATTGGAGATCATCCGAATGCAGAACTGAATGTAGTAAGTTAATATTTATGTAACTTAATTAACAGTAAAATGTAACTAAAATATCCATATCCACATTCAAAACCCTACTATTCCAATTCCTATCCCAAAAACAGTCAGATAGTTGCTAACCATTCGACAACATACATTTATTTCATGCCATTCATTGTCAAATATCAATGCTAAATGATAATGTATTTATATATCAATCAGACACTTTATATTGTCTCAGATTCAGCTTTCTGTTTTCTCAACAGGAACACAAAGCTGATTTTAATATATTTTTATTTTTTTAATTCTTTATTGTTTTCTTAAAAGTGTATACTGGTCTATCAGTGCAAATAGCTTTAAGTGTCTTGTCATAGTGTTAATTGTTTTGTATATAGTTTCGTTTGTTTTGTATATAGAATGTTTACCTTATATTTTCTTAACATTATTTCTTTTTTTCGATTGGTTTTATTTTGGCCAGATGTAATCTTTTAATTTTGTTATTCTCAAGGAATTGTGTCCCAGAATAAAGTTATTTTCTATCTGTCTATCAGGAATTAGAGGATTATCTATATAAATTACAGTTGTAAGAATTAAATATAAGTTTATTTGATTACAATTTTATTTCCAGGAGTTCACTATAAAATATTTAGTAGGGAAAGGAGCTACTCTGGAAAAATATACCCTAGGAATACCAGTTTACGGAAGGTCTTTCAAATTGAAGAACGCGACTTCGAGCGACTTAGGTGCCCCAGCAAAATCTCAAGGAACAAGGCAAAGTGGAATTAGGGCATATTACGATGTAAGAAGAATTATTTATTAACTTATTTAATATCTAATATTAATTGCTTAATGTATTATATTTTTTATTCGTATTTTTTTCGAAAATAAAATACTTTTGCACTATATCGAAGATCATAAGGGTGAGGTGGATATTATATCCGTTTTAGTACCCTTAAGGAGAGAGTAAGGTAGCTCAGTGGTAAGGTGCTGACTTCCAATGATCATTGAAGTCCCAGGCTCGGAACCGGCTGATGGCATATAAATTATTTATTCTGATTCGTCAGACGTAGAAAGATCTGGGGTCTGGACCTTCCTGAGATCATCCAGCGTACATAAAGTGGATACACTAATTAAATAATTAATTAAGAGGAAAAAATCAGAAGGTTGAGCATGATGATGATTTTCATCTTAGTCAAATCCCCTCGTTGCACAATCGTTGACCAAGAAACAGTACTTTCTTACAACACATCATGGGTTGTAATGGTACAGTTGAGGATGAGAAATCGACTTTGGTCCATGGATTGCGGCTGTTCAGTCAAAAATCGAAGGAGGACCTATATATATATATTTTTTGGACAGACTGTCCATAGATCAAACATATACCAAATAGTTTCCTCCAGTGGGAAGTCTGACGGTTTCACTTAATTGGAGAGCGTTAATTTATATTTATTTAAATATTTCCTGTTATTTTTATTATAATTTAATTATTGCCTGTGGAATCACGGAACCAGGATTGGAATTCAATGATTTTGGGTTTGTATGCTCGGCTTCATATAAATAAAATATACATAAAGCTTCTAGCCTCTTTCAGCACCTGGAATTGAAATCGGTTTCTCGGCTCGATTTCTTTGTAGTACATTGTAAATTCAATCAATACTTCGGTTTTTTCAAACTGAGTATTGTGAGATCTTTCGCCAGTTTTTTAGACGTTTCCAAAATTGTGCATACTTAAATAAAGTTCTTCCAAATTGTGTTAGAGGGTTGAAAATTTGAAGGCAAATAGAAGAGATAGTAATTTTGGGGATCTCAACTTTTTTTCACATTCTTGCCAATTTAAAGATATTATTGTAGTCTTTTTAGTAGGTGACTGTCTGTTTTATAATTCCTATATCGTACTTAAAAGTTTTATATTTTATTTTTATTGTTTAATTATTCATGGATTATCGAATTTCAGATTTGTACCAATATAATGACAGATAAGAAATGGATGGTGAACTATCCAAACACGACAGCTATGGGACCTTATACTCACAAAGGAGAAGAATGGGTCGGCTACGACGATGAAGAAATAGTTCGAAGGAAGGTAAAAAAAATAATTATTTAAAAAATAAATTATAAATAAATTCAATATATATTTTATTGTAATGGTTATAATGGTATTAATTCAGTAGAAATTTGTATGTACTAAAGAGAAACACTATTTTGCTAAACTGTTATGCTTGAAAGAATAATAACAGATAAATAAGAAAATTAATATAAAACATCTGGTGCGGTGCGCGCATCACACAACTTTCACTTACTACTTATTTCTGCTAAGAAATAAGTATTTTCAGACAAATAAGTGAAATAAAAATTATAGACGTTATAATTATTTATATTTCATTGTGGGTATTTTAATTTGTATAAGCACCCTTATATATACAAATTTTAATATTTATATCGGTGTGATCTATACAATTAAATATTAATATTCAGTATCTGACTAGACTCTTCCTAGAGGAGACTAAAATAGGATTTCCAGCAACAAGACACAAAATAAAACAATTTAATTAACATGACAAGTCATATGGAGAATTAAGATGATGCAGGATACTGTGTGAAGATGGAATATAACTGGATCCCGAAACGTTATGATGTAATGTTATAATTGAGTGGAATAAAAGTGGGACAATAAATCACTGGAAAAAAATATTCTTACTTATATACCTTTTAAATATTAAATAATACCAACAATAGCATTTATGAAAACCGCATACGTATATTTATATAATATTGTCGGAGTCCGTATTATATTAAGCTCACGTTACGTATGGAAACCTGTTATAATCTTTCGGGCGAGGTCGGGTGCGATCAATTACAACTATTCTCCGTTACGATTTTTTATTTTTCCTTTAATTATCAAATTCTTTCATATTTTATATTTAACTATCATTTATATTAGAGAGTAATGTGAAGTAGTCAATTGTTTCAAATAAAAAAAATTAAAGGTACTTTAGAGGAAGCTAATATTGAAAGTTAGCCATTTAAGCTCTGTTAGAGAACATCAATAAAAAAAAAAAAAAAAAATACATTATATTTAAAACTGCCTAATTTTACACTGATATAATAAATGTAATCAAAATCGTTTGAGCCGTTTCCGAGAAAATTGTAAAAATGTGTTTAGCCCATGATATTAAGTGCCACTTCCGGTCGGTCGATTTTGACGAAAAAGTTACTTTAACATCCCTAGCGTATAAAAACCTTAAATATGCAATTTTACTTTAGTACGACTTTTCACAGACACAGACCATTTTTCTTGGTTATTTGGACGGACTCTGGAGTCCTCAAAACGTGTATTTCCGTTTAAAACTGAGATTCAAAAATTTTCACGATCGCAATACTTTCCTTTATTATATATTTCATGAATAGGTAAGTGAAAGTAAAAAGCAAATACTGAAAAAAAGACAGAAGAACTTATAGGCAAACCCTCTTGTTGCCTATAATTCTCGAGAAACCGAATCATTATTATTAATTTGGACTCAGAAACAAGCTCCCGCCAGGCTTCTCTATCCACAGCGGTTTTCCTCCATCTTCTTGCACGGCTGAGGTTTCCTTCTATATCGTCGATCCACCGCAGCCGGGGTCTTCCCCTAAGACGTGCCCCTCCTGGACGGTTATAGAGAAGTTTCCTCGATGTTATATCTTCCTCCATTCTCTCTACATGGCCTAGTCATCTGAGGCAGCACCTTTTGACAGTGACGACAATGTCATCATTAACACAGGCTGATCTACGGGGAAAGAGGGGAGGCTTTCGGGCTAAATCTCCTCCAAAATGGTAAAATGTAACCATGTTTTATGGAAAAAAAAAATTTAAAAATCTGGTGTGTCCACTCACACGACTTTCCTACCTATTTCAGAAAAGTGTTTATATCTTTACATATGTTCATGAAGAAACAAAAAAGAATTGAGCTAGATAAATTTTTCTTAAAATTGATCAAACATAAGATTTGAGTACGATTTATTTGATGAACTAAAGCAATGTAAACCGGCTTAAGGTAGTTAATTTCTATTAAATGTAGAGGAAATAGTGAAGATTGTGTGATGCAGGCAATAGATTTTCTTACTTTCACTTAGTCATCTTTATTCTCTCATTCACCCCTTTTTGACACCAGGATATGAATCCGTAATCTTACATTGGAAATTGAATAGCCGTAACTTCGTTAATAGTTGTCCAAAATGAAAGATTTTTATATGGCTTTGTAGGGAATTTCATTACCACAGGGTGCTCTGAAACGTATAGGTCAGTCGAAAACCACATGTCGGAAATTTGAACCGATTGCAATACTTTCCTTACCTAATATAGGTAGGAAAGTAATAAGTTAAAAAAATGTGTAAAAAATAGAATAAGCTGTATCATCGCTAATACTGGTTCGATTCCGATGATTTTTTTTTGTTTTGTTTGAAATTTAATTACCTTTCAATAGTTTTATTATAAATTTTACCGTATAACATATACTTAGGGAGTTAGGCCCCATAACATTTTTATTTTCTATATCGCTTTTTTTCCTCAATTTTTTCGGGAATTTAGTCTATATACGAAAATTGAAAGGACAATGATTAGAACATTATTGGAAAGTTTAATCAAAATCGTTAGAGCCGTTTTTGCGATACTAGAAAAACATGTCTATAGAAAAACATGTTTTTCATTTATTGCGCGCAAGCTATTGCGCATGGAGCACCGAATTTCTGTCACAGGCATCTGTAGTCGAAACCCTACAAAATAAAAAAAGAAGCAAAAAAATCGGTTCACTAGTTCCCGAGAAAATCTTGGCACAGACAGGCAGACAGACCAATGGCTGAAAATGTGTTTTTCGGACTCAGGGTGCTCTGAAACGTCTAGATCCGTCGAAAACCGCATGTCGGAAATTTGACCCGATTGCAATACTTTCTTTACCTAGTATAGGTAGGAAAGTAATAAGTTAAAAAAATGTGTAGAAAATAGAATAAGCTGTATCATCGCTAATACTGGTTCGATTCCGATGATTTTTTTTTTGGTTTGTTGGAAATTTAATTACCTTTCAAAAGTTTCATTATAAATTTTACCGTATAACATACACTTAGGGAGTTAGGCCCCATAACATTTTTCTTTTCTTCATAACTTTTTTTCCTGATTTTTTTCGGGAATTTAGTCAATATACGAAAATTGAAAGGACAATGATTAGAACATTATTGGAAAGTTTAATCAAAATCGTTGGAGCTGTTTTTGCGCTACAGTCTATAGAAAAACATGTTTTTCATTTATTGCGCGCAAGCTATTGCACATGGAGCACCAAATTTCTGTCACAGGCATCGGTAGTCGAAACCCTACTAAATAAAAAAAAAAACAAAAAAAATCAGTTCAGTAGTTCCCGAGAAAATCTTGGTACAGACAGGCAGACAGACAGACCAATGGCTGAAAATGTGTTTTTCGGACTCAGGGTGCCCTGACACGTATAGATCCGTCGAAAACCGCATGTCGGAAATTTGACCCGATTGCAATACTTTCCTTACCTAGTATAGGTAGGAAAGTAAAAATTACCTGTTAAAGTATTACTGTTCATGTAATTATATTTAATAGGACTTCAAGAATCACTTAAAAAAACATTTCATATAGGTAGTAAGTATCTTCCATTTTGGCTGAAGGCTTCCCAAAATTAAATCATGGTTCCACTAGTCATCATTATTATAGAGCTCATAGCGCTCGTCATTTTTTTCTTATTCGCCACTGATCATTTATTTTTTTGGTACCGTATATTTCCCTTAGGACTTTTCTTTCTCGAATTTTCAGCAACCTCTCGTTTTCCTGGGCAAACATCCACGTTTCATACCCATAGGTAACGAATGGCCTAATAATGATTTTATAAACTGTTATTTTGCATCCCAAGTCAGTTCCTGTGATTTTAATATAGTATTTGCAAGGGTATAACAATACTTATTGCCTGCTTTCTGTATAATACTTAATCAGTATTATTGATATTAATAATAACTGGTAGGCCTGTGCGAAAAATTAGCACAGTTTATTGTTATCAATTGCCAAATTAATAAGAAGATAAAATAATGTAACGTATCAAAAGATAAAGGAATCAATTGTTACTTTATCGATAAATACAATCGACAAAGGAAACAAAAATTAATTTAAATCTTCATTAATGTTTGGAACCAACATGTTTTTTAATAAGCTGTATCTTTGCTAAAAATTGTTCGATTTCGATGATTTTTTTTCCTTTTGTAGAGAATTTCGTAATCTTTTATATAACCATAAAACATAGCTATGGGAAAAGTGTGTAATTTTTTAGTTATCCGCAAATAAAGTTTCTTTTTTTTATAACTTGTTTGCCTGAAATTTCTGGGTGATTGGACTCTTTTGCAAACCTGAAGGAGAAGGAAACCTTCGAAATTGGTGGATTAATCTTGAGATTTGGTGAAAAATTAACGATGATATGGCTTGGTGATCAGAAACACCATCGATAAATAATATAAACTCCTCCTTTTTCGATCATAGAGGCCTCAAGTCTACGAAATGAGACATGTATTCAATGACAGTACTACAATTAACGTAAGGCTGTGTGGATGCGAACACTATGCCTTGCGTTATCTCGAAAATAATATGTTTTGGGATTAAAAAACTCAGGATTCGATAGTTCCGGATCTTGCTGTACGCATCAAAATCTTCAAGGTTCGATTTGTCCCATATCGATCTACAGACCTACCTCCGTTCCAGTATTGAAGCCTAGCAAAATGTTTGTATCGACTTTATTTATTTTAGAAAGAAAAACAAAAGTGGAGAATACGATTTGCTAATCTCCTGTGAAATTCTGAATCCAACGGTACCCCATTCATGGTATTTGAGCATGACAGGAGCTTATATTTGGTACAAAACCGATTTCGAGCCTTACTGTAATAATATATGTGGGGATACCTAGTCTGGCAGGATTTGACTTAACATTTCGTAGCTCTTTTCGTCATCTATGTTAAAATAATAAACTTTTCAGGAATTCATAGAATTCTCATAGTTTTCATTAATTCCTTTATGCCTGAATATATGCAGAATATATTTTTAAGCATGATTCAATATATTTCCAGGCTGAGTTCAGCGTGGAGAACGGCCTGAGCGGCATAATGTTCTGGACCCTGGACAACGACGACTTCCGCGGTGAGTGCAGCAGCCGCAACTACCCGATCATCCAGGCCGGGAGGGAAGGACTGGAGAAGGCTCTAATTGAAAGGAACAACTCTCTGACGACGACTCCAGCTCCAGTTCCAGTCATCATAGAAGAAGTTGCTGTCATCGTCAACGATACTGAGGCTGTTGATGGGATCGAAAGGGAACAGAAATCATTATTCAACATTTCAAATGGTAATTTTTATTTTCCTTTTTTTGCCTTTTCGGCTATATGAGATTTTCTCAGGCCAGAGGAGAGGCGCGGAATTAATGACAGAGTTAAACGTTCCGTCGACAATTGAAAACTCCCAATCATTATTATTGTAGTTGTAGTAAGATTTTTTTATTTTTTTTTATTTCTTTATTGAGTATTATAACAATCTGTCTCTTGGACATAGTGAGGACTTGGTATAGTAAGGTAGGATGAAATTCACACTATATGTACAAAACAATAAAATAAATAGAACAAAATAATAATCAAAAGTATATACAATAGATAATAAAATAAAATAACCTAAAAAATAAGAAAATTAAAACTAAGAAAAAAACACATGCATACCTATATTAAGTAAGATTTTAAGTTTTAAAATTGGCACTCGTCATTTCTCCGTGAAATTCACCCAAATATTTTAAGGTTTTGACCTGTTTCAGAGTGGGTTTCCTTTTTGTGACACATTCATCTGTCTTCAGGTCATTTATTTGTAACCCCTTTTATTTTCCATCGTTTCGTCAATTCAGCCATCATTATGGCGGAGAAAAACAAGATCACATGTTGAGTACATGTACCAGTAATTCAACTTATTAACATGTAATAAGCTTTATATATCTAGAGAGAGCGAATGGGATTAAATTTGAAGCTAGAACACTTAGGAAGGTGATTGGTTGAGCCTCATGTGATAGATATCATGCCACAATAGTTGATTACCAGTGGATATTTTAATAGAGCAAAGCCGAATGTTTGTTTCAAGAAGCTTTCCTGATCACTTTTCTTTAGGAAATAATTTTGATTTTTTTTATTTATTCATCTGTAATTAGCCATTCCCTGGTTTAAAACTGAGAAGAATTTATTTTGGGATTTTCTTTAATTACTTAAAGAAATGAGTTGACCCCAAAACCTGAGTGTCTATTACTGGCAGAAAATATACTGTCAGAATTTCCTATGTGTTTCATGACTAATAAATTAATTGACTATAGAAAAAATGAATTTGGTAAAAATCTAAATTTGCTGTAGGTTAAACCCATTGCAAAAATCCAAGAATTTATTTTGGGAATTTTTGTTAATTATATAAAAAATATGTTGAACCCAAAACCTGAGTGTCTATTACTTGTACAAAATATCCTGTCAGAATTTCCTAAATGTTTCATGACTAATAAACTAATTGACTATAGAAAAAATGAATTTGGTAAAAAACTAAATCTACTGTAAATTAAACCCATTGCAAAGATCCAAGAATTTATTTTGGGAATTTTTGTTAATTATATAAAACAATTATATATTACTTAAGTTTCCTCACAAGTTGTGATCCACATTAAGGTTATGAAATACTTTTAAAGTGTCTATTAAGTAAACATTATGTAAAATAAAAGAAAAGAATAAAGGAAAAAAAAATAATAGCTATTGGCATTCCAACAAGCCATCCAAAAAACATAATGAAGAATTAAGAGAGTAAGGTTATGTAAAACAGCTGTGTATCAACTTAGTTTTATGGGGCATCTGTGTTTTATACACATTCCAGTTTTTTGGTATTTATTAATTTGGTCTTCCTTTTTTTTTTTTTTTTTTTTTAATTTTATTGAAGCATTTTTGTATAATTATATTTAAAGTATGAATATTTTTTCTAATCATGCACCCAATGCATTTCTGGTAATCAGCTGTTTATGTAACGTTCCTGTTTTGTTCAGTATGTTGCTGGATGACTTGATGATATCAAAAGCCAATTTTATTTTCTCTTTCTCTCTATATGTTTTTTTTTTCTGCCCTGATGCCTGAATTGTCGAAACGTTGGTAAATTAATTATTCACTTGTGCTTTATAGACTCATGACTTTATGATTTGTATTGTATTCATAATATTTCTTTACGAATTATTTTAGTAGTATAAATATATGATTATAAGTTCAGAAATAATTAATTTTATTTTTAATTGTGAGTTGATGGTTGACTGTAGTGAATAATGAAGAGTAGGATAGTTGGGGTGATCAGTCAAAAATAAAAATGGCAAAAATAAATAATAATATCTATTTCAATATTTGCCTACGTTTCGATCCGAAGTTCAGGCTTTCATCAGGGCTGATCGCTATTGATCGAAGACTGATCACCTGATATATTTTTGACTGATCACTCCAACTATCCTTCTCTTCATAATCTCAAGTTGAACGGAGGCGATATAGAAATGTGATTACAAGAGTTTTCGATAAATTTTGGGAAAATGGAGTTGAGCGGCATTTGAGAAAAAAAAATTCGTTGTTCGGTACTGTTTGCGAGGCGTTGGTGGAGGTGACACAGGTTGTTGATATCTGATTCTATCAATAGCGATCAGCCCTGATGAAGGCCTGAACTTCAGGTCGAAACGTCGGAAAATGTTAAAATAAATATTATTACTTATTTTTGACAGATCACTCCAACTATCCTTCTCTTCATAATTCTCTTTTTCTTTTTTTTGCAGTTTCCATCAACAACATAACCGAATTCAGCAGAGTGATAGAACTGGATGACCCCTCGGATGGTTCGGTGAACGGCCACTTGAACAGGATAGCGCTGTCGAAGCAGATAGTCAGCGAACTGGCCACACTGAAGCCGGACTTCAACTTGGAAGTTGCCAGCAAGTCCAACGGCAGTGTATATTACACCATCAAGCTATGGATTGTCAATAATATATTTAATTTTTAGTTAGCTAATTTTATTATTATTGTTTTTTTTTACAAATATAGTTGTATTTTATTATTTTGTTGTTTCTTTGTATTTCATAATAATCCAGTAAAATAATTCACTTTTCGTTTTAAAAACACAAGTAAAAAAATAAATAAATAAAAGTCTGCCAAGTAAAGTCAGTATAGCTTCCTCACCATTTTTATTTTCTCTATATTTCAAAGGGGAAATACAATTTTTCGAAATACAGCAATCCCTCAATATTCGCGGGTCTGATATCCACGAATTTTGCTTATCACCAAAAAAGCGAATAATTAAAATGGGGAACAGTTATACATTTCCAGATCGCGTATTTAATGATTCGTGATTAAAAATATATATATATGCATAAAAATAAATACGGCAAAAAAATAAAATAAATGTGTCACAACTATAGTTGAGTAGACTTTGTCCATTATAATTTTTTGAAAAGCGTTTCTTTGTCTCATGATATTTGTCATTAAGTAAATATTCTTTTAAGATTCGACAGAATGAAAGAAGAATTGACAGGAGTTATCAGTCGATTCATCGATGTTTAATTCTTTCTGTACGATAAAGAAGCAATTAAGGTTTTTCTTAACGCTTTATTGAATTATCGCGGTTCGATTAATAATGTGAAGTCAATAATCGATGCATCGGTGGCTGAAATACTGAGGATAGGATAGACAGCTAGAAAAGAATAATTGAAACGTTTTAAGGAAGAGTTGAAAACTTCATGCAAATTTTTGAAAAAACCCTTTTTATCGGTTTCTCTGAATCTTGTAAAAGAAAATTGTTTTTCAAATCATAGTTGTAAGGCACATTTCTTATAATCAAGTTCAAGGTTTATGATAAAAGTTTAAGTTTTATTTAAATTTATAAAATAAAATGCGTTAATTGGGTGTAGATTAAAGTTATAATTTATTTATTAAATTTATTTCTTTATTCTAATAATGTTTCGTTTGTTTGTTTAGCTAAACATACAGATCATTTTGTTAGATCTATATTTTGGTGAAATCAACAGAACTTTTCAACAGAAAGACTGAGACAGAAACTAAACACATATTCTTACTCAAACCCATATGGACATACTCATCACAAATATATAATATCGCTAAAAAGACCCATCTAAAAAAACTTGAAACCTTCCAATCAAAATTAGTGAGACTCATAAAAAACGAACCATGGTACCTGAATAACACGTTCGTTTTCGATTTTGAGCAAATATATTTTTTTTTGACCTCCCATAGGAATACAAAGCTTCCCTACCTTTGGTAGTGAGGAAGCAAAAAATGTTTTTAAAACCCTTACTTAAAGTCGCCTGGGGTAAAATTCTAATTCCGAAATAAAAAAGAAACAAATTGAAAAATAAAAATTCCAGTCATAATGAAACTGATTAAAAATAATATTCAGTAACTAATCTAGGATAAGGTCAGAAACTCTGTTTAGCTACGCAAATACTTTATATTGAATATTTAATGGTACAATACAATACAATAATTGTTAACATCTATTTACTTCAGTTTATGATCTTGTTACTTAGCTTACTCTGTTTATGTTTTAATGTACTTACTGTTTATAATTTGAATAAGCTAATTCACATTGTTTATAAGTCTAAATATTACGTAACTTCCACAATTCTCTATATCTTTTTATATCTTGTCCGTTCTAGCCCTGAAGAAGATCTGCAAAGTCGGGTCGAAACGTTGGCTTTTAATAAAATAGTTTTGCCACTATTTAGCCTATTTAGGACCGTCACCCCGGACCATCTCCTTCTTTCAAATACTTTATAATTGTCATTCTTCTTCATTTTTTGTTCGGAAGCTGTCTAAATTACTATGTTATTGGTAATAAATATAGTAAAATTAAAACTGATATATAATCAACATTCATACAAATATCAATAGAAAAATAAGAAATAATCAAGAATAAATTTCAATAACTAACTCTAAGTAGCTAACAGATGCGCAATTTCTAGACCTATAATGCAGTAATATTACTTTTATTTATAATAAAAAAAAAAAATTATGACAAAGGATCACAAATCGTAAATAGATAAATATAACAAACCGTTACCAGCATTAACATTGACAGATATTGTAACATATATTAATTTTAATAAACCTTCTTTCTATCTTATAATGGAAGCCAGATAGGAATGAAGTTCTGAAGATTGCCACTGTATCCCGAAACGTTAACTTAAAGTGTTGTAAATTATAGCAAATACACAATGTGTTATAAATTGGAAGTTTTAATTACCAACATTTGTAATAGTCATTTTATTTCTAGAATTCCAAATTACAGTAATTATTATTGAAACAATATTTTTTTCAAGAAATGTAATGACATCGACATGACGTGAAAGTAGCTCTGCATTTCATTAATCTCCTTAATAACTGTTTCCTTAGCAACAGCTTCGGGTGCAATAAATTTTATCAATTTTTTTTTTTGATCGCATCTTTCAGTGCACGACCTTATCACTCGTTTCTCTCCAAACAGCTTAATTTCCCCATGAAATAGATTTGATTATGACTTATAGATACAGAATTATTTAAATATAATATCAGATCTAGAGTTATTAAAGTAAAACAAATGTATATAAGGTTATAAACATATCCCTGAAATATTTCTCTATTTCACTTCTTCTTTTACACAAGAGGAATAAAATAGTATTTTAAACAATGTCATTGCCTTGTTTCGATGGATTTTAAATTCTTTTTTCAAACTTAAAAAAAATTCATAATTGGTAAATGTTTGACTGTCGTGGATAATGAAGAGAAGAATAGTTGGGGTGGTCAGTCAAAAAAGAAGGCAAAAATAAATGATAATATTTATTTTTATATATGCTGACGTTTCGACCTGAAGTTCAGGCCTTCATCAGGGCTAAGAAAATAACCAGATAACAAGGTATGAGAAACATAAGTAGGGATGGTTAAAAAAAATAAAAAATAATAAATAAATATAAAGTAAAATGAAATTGTTAGAAATTGTTAAGTTGTTGTCATTATTCTAACAATTTCATTTTATTTTATATTTATTTATTATTTTTATTTTTTTTTTACCATCACTACTTATGTTTCTCATAACTTGTTATCTGGTTATTTTCTTAGTCCTGATGAAGGCCTGAACTTTAGGTCGAAACGTCGGCATATGTAAAAAAATAAATATTATCATTTATTTTTGCCTTCTTTTATGACTGACCACACCAACTATTCTTCTCTTCATAAAAAAAATTCTATAGTTTACATTTAGTAAGTAAATTTAATTTAATTTCCTTGGAAACATTTAAATGATAGTTTTAAGAAATTATTATTTATATATTTTTCTTCGCTCTTCTTTATCTTCTACAACTTTATTTATTGGATATTTTTCTAAAATTTTCAACTTTTTTACGATTTATTATACATATACCTTCTACCTATTATTACTAGAGATTCATTTACGACTAGGATAAGCATTTTTCTTATTTTCTCCTTTATTCAATTATCGAATTCTTTCAAAAGTTATATTTAGTCTTCTTTCATAACTCCTAACAATGAGAGGTAGTTCATTATTTAAAATAAAACAAATTATAGGAATATTGAAGGATGAAGGTTAAGCGGCATTAATATAGATAATACTTTAATGATATTAAAGATTACTTAAGTATACATTAATACACCGAGTTTAATCAAAATCGTTAAAGCCGTTTTCGAGAAAATCGTAAAAATGTATAAAATCAAATATAAAATGGTTTGCCAATTTTGACGAAAAAGTTTCTGTAACATCACAGGTGTATATAAACCTTAAATATGCAATTTAACTTTTGAAGGACTTTTTGTTTTTGAGCTAGACTATTCACATACATACCCACACACAGAACATTTTCGGGACTTTGTTATTTGGACTCAGGAGACCTCAAAACATGTAATTTCCGTTGAAAACTCATGTTCGAAAATTTCACGATCGGATTACTTTCCCTTACTTTATATTACATATATAGATAATTGAAAGTAAAATTTTAACATTTAATTATTTATGTTACGACAATTTAAAAATTAATAGAATTAAGTTAAATATATGTATATGGATGTATGTATTTTATGATAAACCGAAAATTTTCACGATCGCAATACTTCCCCTTACTATATATTTAATATGTAACTAAGTGAAAGTAAAAGAAATGAGGAAGTAAAAAAACAAAACAAATATATATATATACGGTGTATCAACGTATAATTAAGTAATCTGTAGTATCATTTAGGTCTTATCCCTATTGAAGTCGCTTAACAAGCTCTTCCTCTAAAATACCTTTAATTTTGTTTATTTAAAATAAAAATAACTGTCTCGTTAGGAGTTACGAAAACTGCTAAATGTAACTCTTAAAAGAATTTGATAATTGGGCAATGGAAATAAAAGGAAAAATGTTTATTAGGTCGAAAATAATTCTCCGGAAAGGTACACGTATCTCTCTCTCTCTCTCTCTCTCTCTCTCTCTCTCTATATATATATATATAATATATATATATATCGTTGGAAAGTGGAAAATTTTAGAAAAAATAATATCTAATAAATAAGTTGTAAGAGGTAACGGAGGGTGATGAAAAAAATATAAATAATAATTTCTGAAAACTAACAATATTTAATAAGAAACATATGTTTCCAAGGAAATCAAATGAAATTTTCTTACATCTTAAATATAAAATCTAAATTCTTTATTTAAGTTTGAAAAAAAGTGTTTAAAATCTACCGAATCAAGGCAATGACATTGTTTAAAATAGTATTTTATTGTACTTGAATGAAGAAGTGAAATATAAAAAATATTTCATGGATGGGTAAAACATCTGTTTATAACCGTAAATACATTTACTGTAGTTTAATAATTCTAGATCTAATATTCTATTTGAATAATTAGGTATCTATAAACTGTTTATTCCGAAATTTTTTTTTAGAAAATTAAGTTAGTAAATAATTTGATGATTTTTCATTTTGAGAAATCCATAATCATTTATAGGTTAAATACACAGATATAATTTGAAAACTCTCTAGGCATAGATTAGAGACTGGAGTTATGTAATTTACAAAAATAGATGGAACTACGAGGTTTTTATTGCCCACTGTCAATATAATAAAAATGATTTGTTCAATTTAAAAATCTTAACGAGTTGTTAACTATAAGGTTTACATCTGTTACAAGAATACTTTAAAAACGTTATAGCAGCCCTCCATTGATAAAAAATAATTAAATATAAATTAATTTAAATATATATATATATATATATATATAAAATCCTACCGGACCTTGAAACCCTAAACTGGAACGATATTTATTCCTGTACCTCTATTGATCATATGGTAGACATCCTCACTTCTAATCTTATCCATATTCTTGACATACATGCTCCTATCAAAACCTCAACCTTCCGTCGCCAACCTGCTCCTTGGATGTGTCAAGAAATCCGCGACATGCAAAAGAGACGTGAGGCAGCCCGTAGACGCTTCAGACGAACTCGACTAGCAGATGACTATCAAGTCTATAGGGTACTCCGTAACTTGACACAAACAACGATCAGGAAAGCGAAATCAAACTTCTTTAACGAAACTCTCGCTTCTGCTCCTGATTCTAAATCAATATGGCTAACCCTTCGTAAACTCTCTCTTTGTAAATCCTCTTCCTCACCGTTCTACCCGGTATCACCCGATGAACTAAATTCCTACTTTATATCTTCCACCACCAGCAACAGTTTACCCACCTCTCACCAGTTTTCCTTATCACCCTCATTTAACAGTGATAACTTCTATTTCTCCAACATCTCACCGACCGACCTTATTTCCTCTATAATGAAATCACACACAAACTCCATCGGACTTGATGGGATACCAGTCAAACTATTAAAATTATGCCTTCCCGAAGTCGTTCCAGTTCTCCTTTTCATCTATAATTTTTCCCTCCAGAACTCAGTTTTTCCAACTGCTTGGAAAAAAGCATTAGTCAGACCTATCAACAAAATTCCCAATCCTACCTCTCCTAAAGACTACCGCCCAATCTCCATTCTTTCTAACCTTTCTAAACCTCTGGAAAGAATAGCTCAATCCCAAATCTCTAAATTCCTTGAAAACTCAAAACTACTCGATCCTCTCCAATCTGGTTTCCGACCTGGCTTCTCCACACAATCCGCCCTACTAAAAATTACCAATGACTTACATACCGCAATGGACGAAAAAATGTTAACTGTATTAATACTTCTCGACTTTTCCAAAGCTTTTGACTCCTTAGACCACTCTATACTCTATACTAAATTAAAATCCCTATCCTTCTCCAACAGCTCTATCCTCTGGTTACAGTCTTTCCTATCCGACAGAACTCAAGCAGTCAGCATTCCAAACCAACCCCTATCTTCCTTTCTTCCACTGTCCTCTGGAGTGGCCCAGGGTTCGAGCATTTCCCCTCTCCTTTTCAACTCCTACATAAATGATCTTTCCAAATCCATCTACCACTGTTCACATCATTTATACGCTGATGACACCCAAATATATTTTTCCTTTCATCCTTCTGAGCTACTAGTCGCGTTCGCCAATATTCAGGCTGACCTAGATAGGATCAGTGCCTGGGCAAGTCTGAATAATTTAAATCTAAATGCGATGAAAACTCAGGCCATTATTATAGGTTCCAGTCCTATTCTTAAATCCATCTCCTTCCTTCCTCCTTTAGTCATCAACGATCATCCTGTCACATTCAGTTCATCCGTTAAAAACCTAGGAATCACCATAGACGAAAACCTCTCCTGGAAACCCCATATTGCCCTCATCTCCCGTAAGTCAATAGGTACCCTTAAGCTATTTCATCGCTCCCGCCACCTACTCCCACAACCCATCCGCAAGCTCCTTGTATTCTCTCTCATTTTCCCCCACTTTGACTACGGCTGTGTGGTGTACGGAGGCATCCCAATGGTACTCGAGGATAGATTGAAGCGACTCATGAATACGTGCTTAAGATTTGTCTTCGGTACATCAAAGCGATCTCATGTGTCCCACCTTTACGACGAGTTAAAGTGGCTCTTCCCTTCTATATTTCCTCGGATCTTTCCTATTCCAAACAATCAACACTAGACACCCTTCTTACATCTACAGTCTCCTACAGTTTAAACCCGTGGTCCACTCCCAGAAAACAAGATCCCGTGTTTCCGACCTTTATATCCCTTCCCATAGAACTAAGACGTTTGAATATTCCTTTATTTCCCGATCCACAGCCTTCTGGAATTCCTTGCCATCTGAAATCCGTCATGCCTCTTCCTTGTCCTCATTTAAATATCATCTTTACCGATTCCTTCTCACATCCCAAAATGACGTTATACAATAAAATAAACATTGTGAAATAGATTTTGACTGAGGTGAATGATTGATAAAATTTATTGTCTTAATTTTAAAAATCAACCCATGCTTATTTTATTTTATTTTTATCTTCATTTAAATAATGTTGTTTTTTTTTTATTTCGTTTTTTCTCAAAATTTTATTTTATTTTTACTTGTTTTAATTTAATTTCACTGAAGATACTGTATATATTCTTTAATATTGATTAATGTAATTTTTGGCCAGATGTAGTTTTAATTTTTTTGTTCATATCTGTTATTCATAAGGGACCTTGTCCCAGAATAAAGTTTACTTTCTATCTATATATATATATATATATATATATATATATATATATATATATATATATATATATATATATATATATATATATATATATATATATATATACTTATATACGTACAGATTTTTAATCCTATTTATTATTTCTAAAAGGTGTTTTTTTGTCGGTACGCCATAACTTCGTCAATTCTTCATCAAATCCAATGATTGACCACTCATTTTAAAGATATTCTTTTCCTACACATGCGAAAAATAGTCCCATTCCCCCAAATTCTTGGAAAAACGTTATGGAGGAAAAGAAACTTTATTTGCGAATAACTCAAAAAGCTATTTTTTTCTGGATTGTACCCATGATTATTACAAAAATTAATAATAAAATTACAACAATTATTAACAATTATTAACAAAGATACAGTCCATTAGTTTTAGTATACTTAATAATGTCTTCCTGTTTAAAGATATTGCATTAAGGAGTAGAATAGTCTACTATTTGTTTTTTCTGGCTGATATATTAACATTATTATTTTTTAAAGGCAATTGTTTGTTCTTATATATTTTTTTTTTTTTATAATTTGAAGTATCCTATGATCGGAGCATTATTTTTTCTTTATTACTCTTATTATCTTTATAGTCAGCGTTTAAAAATAAGTCGTAGCAAAGAAATTTGTACAAATATTTTGGTCTATTATGTTTAACGGAATATTGTAATCGACCAAGTAAAAAATATTAATTCCTTCCTTACGTAATACATAGGAACTACTTATTTCCATATTGTTTTGCTATTTCTTCACTAAAAAAGATTTTTTTTTTAATTTTTCACACGGGCCAACTAGTATTACATAACATAATAGAGTAAAGCGTAGTCGTAATATCTCCTCAATTTATTCTTCGAAGCAAATACAATGGACAGTGTCCGTCCACGAAATGAAGAGGATGTTCTGGGGCGACCCCGATTCAGCGAGGAACAAGAGGAGTCGGTGATGTTCGTCGTTTGAAGACAGCTAAATTGAGATAGCGAGTTGAGTGGGGATTCAGTCTTCCTCCTCAGTTCGTGCTAAACGGTACCAGCATAGGTGAGTACTCATATACCACGATTATATATAATATAATATAATGTTAAATCATAATATAAAAAATTAATATAGATTTCGGATTTAATTATTTTAAATCAATATAATACCACAACAATTGTGTACTGTGATACATTGGAAATAAACTGCAGAGAGGAGAGAAATATATTATTTTTATATTTTATTGAATATTTTATTTTTCTGCTTATTATGCATTACATTTAAATTTTCTCAAGGAATAGATTTCGAATGATAATGTTAAAGTGTTTACCAAAAATCAACAATTTTCTCAACGATGAGAAAATTCTTTTAAACAATTTGAATTTCAAATATATATATAATATATAGTCGGTTTATTCCAATACTGATAAGGGGGGGGACAGACAGTAATTCTATCACGAAAAATATTGGACAATATCAGGGCATTCGTTCCAATAAGCACTAGGAGAGTAGAATAAAATATTTTATATAATTTCATATAAAATTTATGTTATTAATCTTTGCCTGGATTTTTAGGTCATTATATATTAATAGAGTTCTTATCTGTGTGTAGAATAAGGGAAAAATATTGACTATAGAATTAAATGAGTTATGAATTTATCATAAATTACAAAAACCAACAAGCACTTTCAGTAAAGTAGGTTAAGTTAATTTTTTTTTTATGAAAAAGTAAGTTAGATTCGTTTTTCATTCTCTTTAAAAATTCTTTAATATGAATTTTTATAGAAATAAAAAATTGCAAAATTTAATACCCGATTTTCTTAGAGTATTTTTTTTCATTAGGTAACTAAAACATTCATAACTTTTCCAGATTTTCTCCAAATTAAACGTTAGAACAACCGTTGGAAAGCTGAATTACTAGTCTTGCTATTTAAACAATAAATTAAGAAAAACTTCTGGATCATTTTTATTTTATTTGTTTAGTTTTAATTTATTTACGGAAATCGGTTTTGTACCATTCCTACATTTTAGTTTTAATATTTACTCAGAGTGTCAGTAGGCCAAATTATGGCCACATTGTAGCTATCTGTCAAATATATAATTTATTCAAAACCGGTGTGATATATAGAATAAATAATTTGCCCAAACTTAGCAAGTTAAACTATTCACTGTATGTTGCAGGCTCATGGTTTTGTAGTTTGAATTTTATTCATTTACAACATCTTAATAAAAGACATCGAAAAAACGGAGGAGGTTTCAATAAAATTACCATTCCAATTTATTATAGTATACGATAAATTAAACATCAGGTACAAAGATGAACGAGATGGATAGATTTATGAACTGTCGGACATATTGGATAATATAGATTTTTATTTTTTTTACTATTATATTAGGTTTATATTATTTAAGAGAGCTCTATTAGGCATTTATAATCGAAATGATGTATTGTGTTTAATTATTTGAAAAACAGACAAAAAGTGGTTTCTATAGGTTTTTTTCTTTTTTTTTTCCTATACACCATATCTTTGTTAATTCTTCTTCAAATCCAATGAGCTAATTATATTAAAGATCTTCTCCCTCAGGTAGGAAAATAAGCATAACTACAGCAAAGTAAGGAGAAAAGTTATGAATAAAATAAAAGTTTATTTGAGTATAACTCAAAAAGTTTACAATTTATTGTGAATTAGACTAATGATAACATAAAAGTTTTTGCAGTGAAAACTTCATTAGGCACGTTTTGCACTTTTTTTGTGGAGAGTGAATTGGATTGAGCCGTCAGATCTCCCATGTGTAACGCTCGGGTAAAGTCGGCTGTAGTCGACTAATTGAAGTCGTTTTGTATATAGATTAAAATATCTCAAAAATTAAAAAATCGGAACTGCATATTATAAGCGAGGAAAATGTTCATAATTTCATTCTCTTTGAAATGAGTTATTATTCAAAATTATATCTAAACGCGGCGCTGTGTTAGAGAGACGAAAAGGAAAAATAGTATCGAAAAACAAATGATAACGAGTAGTTTATTGAACAACAAGATTAAAATATCTCAGAAACTAAAAATTGGACCTACATACCGTTAGTGAGGGAAATTTAAGTTAAATTGGAGAAAGTTAAGCATTTCATCCCCTTTATAACAATAATAATAATGCTTTATTTATTGTGGGACGAGTCCCTTTAGAATAATATAAAAAGACAAAAAATGTGGGCTAAGGAGCCTCAGAGATATATAAACAATAATATAGTTTAATTAAACAGTCAAAATGAAAAAATAATAAAAGAAATTATATGTTACTTTCTAATTTAAATCAGTTAATAATAAAAAATAAACACCAAGTAAAAAAACGATCTAATAATTTATATACATATTCACTATTTATATACATATAATGAGTTATTATTTATGGTTTATATTTCATATTATTAATTTCGGATTGTTGATGTTTTCACTTTTATTGTATGGTCTAAAACACACATCTTAGTTTTTTTTTTTTTTAATTTCTGTAAAAGTGATGAAAACCTGAAAAATGTGCTATAATTATGGGTTTGCAGTGCTATGTCAAAGTTCTAATATCGGCTAAGAAATCTCTAGACAATAACCAGCTACATAGAGAGAAATATTTAAAGATTTAATAGAAAAATCGATTGTCATCTGAAATCAGTCTGTTAATAGATGAGAAGAACCAGTATCTCAATATATGAAGGCAAGGAGGTTAAGATGGGCAGGGCATGTAGCTTGGAACAATCCATCCGGAAACCTCTACACGACAATATTCAGATGGATAGATAGAATCAAGTAAGATGCAATAGAGCTACGTGTAGATAAATGGAAAGAAATATCCCAAGAAAGGCAGAGATGGAGCAGGATTGTTGAGGCGGCAAAAGAAGGTCTGTAATGCCAACAGAAAAAAAGTATATACAAATATATATATATATATATATATATATATATATATATATATATATATATATATATATATATATATATATATAGAGAGAGAGAGAGAGAGAGAGAGAGAGAGAGAGAGAAAGAGAGAGAGAGAATAGTATATATATATATCATTTCATTTTTCTTTGTAGCTCTATTGCATCTTTATAGCTTCCTGATAGATTGCTCCCAGCTTCATGCTCCACCTATCTTAATCTTCTTCCCTCTATATCCTGAGATATTGATTGATCAGTTTCTGTGAGCAGTATTTTATCAATCCTTCTCCATATTTAACTGTCATATCTTAAAACCGCATAATCATGTTCCTTTTAGGTTTTAAAACTGATAGAAAACGCATTCCTGAACCACACTAACAACCGTCGATACTGAACAAACATATGTTATTTTCAAGGAAAATATACAATAAAAAAAAGTGTTTTTAAATGCAACACACTATAAAATTGATAACTAATGTCTATTATTTTCAATATAAAAAAATTGTGATTTTCCACTCAAACAACACCTCTTCCCGCTCTAGGGAAAAACCCAATATAATAATTGATACCATTGACTCTATTAAGATTTTTATTATTTACATTAAAAAAAAATTAGCTTTGTAGATAATCTATTGAATCTTTTATTGAATATTTATCAGTGAACAAATGACAAAATAATAAGGAAATTAAATAATTCAAAGTATAATAAGTATAATAATTCAAAGATGAAAGAGCCATTTTCCTATTTTTTTCGGTAATTATAATCGAGCAAAGAAAAGATAATTATTATAATACTTCATTCATTTAAAAAAAAAAAAAATGTTTACGAATTATAGTAACCTTTATCTCTGCTAATAATGGTCCAAATTTGATGATTTTTGTTGTGTAGGGAATTTAATAAACTTTTCAAAAAATTATAGATGCCAAAGTGTATATTTTATGAGTTATTCGCAAATTTCGGAGTGAGGAATCGCTTGCCCGAGAACCTGAAAACCGAAGTTTAAGATGATAAATTATTACGTGCTAATATCCCGGTGCCCTGTGGGACTTTTAACTCGGCATAATTCTTTGCTGTCTGTCCGTGAAAAACTCCGAGTAGCGTAAAAGGCAAGGAAGGGGAGACGAGAAAAAAAATAACAGCAAAAATAATCTTTAAAAGAAGCATAAGGAATGTATATAGTTTTAGATCTATAAATAACTTAGACAAAGAAGCTATGGTTTCTACACTAATATGTGCAGAATGCATGAATATATGTGTATAAAGACCACGCCAAAACTCTCTTTTCTATTCGAAATGCAGGAATTTTAATCATTATATGTAATTCATAGAAGTGTCATTGTTGTTGGTACGCGATATGTATTAAATCCAATGATTGAATACATTTTGAAGATCTGCTTCTACTCCGGATGAGAAAAATAGCACTAGCGGATTGAGCATTTAATTTTGGGGGGCTTCAGTCCTTAAGATTTTTTGGTTTATTATTTTCAATAATCAACCATTGTGATCGACCGAAAAATTCAAATCTTAACTCCCTCTGAAAATTTGAGGTTTCACGTTTCAGGATACGTAGAATTCGAAAAACGAATAAAAAATATTTTGTCCGTCCGCCGTCCGCCGTCCGTGAATTTTCTCCGAAACTACTGGACCGATATTTTTTCAAATTTGGATATAAAATCAGAGGTCACTCGAGGATGATCCTCCTTTATTGACATTACTATCCGCCTTTTACTTTCAAAATTGCTGCCGAAAAACCTGCGTTGCTATAGACTATAGCTCCAAACAAATCTACCGATTTCAATGAAACTTCCCTTAAATTTATATATATAACATACTTCAACGAAAAGAAGCTGGATAAAAATTTACGAGGGATGGTAAAATTTAATTCTGATGTTTTTTTAAAAGTTTACGAAACTTCATAAAAAAAAAAAAAAAAAAAATCGTTAAAATCGGACAATTAGGAGCAAAGATATGGTCTCCAGTTTTTTAAATATGTTCTACTCCAAATGTTATATCCTTGGTTTGGTTTTTAAATTTTGTTACTGAAGTAATGCTATTTTTTTTAGCATATTACTAATGATTAAAAAAAAAAGTTTAGCCCAATTATTGGAATCACCTTTTGTTTATTTTTCTTTGTAACTAGGGAGGTAATGTTACTTTAGATGTATAATTTTTTTGAAATAATAAACCATTGTGAAATAATTTGCAGCATTTTTTCATATACATACAACCATAATTAATTAGAAATAATAAAAATAAATTAACTACCTGTATGAAATGGTGTTTAAGTGGTTCTTGAAGTCCTATTAAATGTAATTACACGAACAATAATACTGTAAGAGATAGTTTTAATATTTTTTTCTGTAAAACATCGTTATATTTTACCATTTTGGGGGGGCTTCAGCCCGAAAGCCTCCTCTCCTTCCCCCCCCCCGCAGATCCGCATGTGACCTCTCGAAATTTCAGGAAAACGAGTTATGAAGGAAAATAAATTTTATTTGCGAATAACTCATAAAGTAACACTTTGGCATCCATAATTTTTTATAAATTTAATTAAATTCCCTACATAAAAAAAAAACATAAAATTTTTACTATTATTAGCAGAGATAAAGATTATTGTAATTCGTAAACATTTTGGTTTAAAAGATGAATGAAGTTTTATATTGATTTTCTTTTCTTTGATCGATTTGAATTACCGAAAAAAATAGGAAATGACTCTTTCATCTTACGATACGTTGAATTATTTAATTTCCTTATTATTTTGTCATTTGTTCACAGATAAATATTAAAACGATTCAATAGATCACTCCTCCAGATTACAAAGTTAAACATGAATACAATAAAAATATTAATTGAGTCAACGGTATCAATTATTATATTGGGTTTTACCTTAGAGCGGGAAGAAATGTCGTATGAATGGAAAAACCTCAACGTTTATATATATTCTTATTTGAAAATAATAGATAACTGTTTATCAATTTAATAACGTTTTGCATATAAAAACACTTTTTTTACCCATTTTCCTTGCAAATAATAAAGATTGAATTTTTTTATTTCCTTTATTATTATTATTTTGTCATTTGTTCACTGAAAAATATTTAGACCATTCAATAGATTATCGTATAAGAATATATTTATATTTTATATACAATATATTAATTAATAGGAATATTCTGGTAGACTTATAGTTTCGAGCTATTAAAAAATAAAACAAAGGCGATGGAATTTCAAAGGGAATATGAGCAAAAAGTTTTAAAGCAATACCTATGAAACAAATGACCCGATTTAAAAATTGGCTCTTCCGGTTAACCGATTATAAGAAAAAACTTGCTGTTATATCCGAGGAAAATACTTACATAATGCTTAAATTTCGTAATTCTTTTCATTTTTGAGCTAGGCTAGTTACATACTAACATACACAATGACCATTTTGAGGGATTTTATTTTATTTGGAATCAAGGGACCTCAAAAAGTGTAATTTCCTTGAAAGCTGAGATTAACAAATTTTCCCGACCGCAATATTTTCACGAACCCATAAAAAAATATTCTAATATGATGTATTAATTTACGTATTTGCAAATAATAAACCATGGCGCAATAATTCACAGCTTGTTTCGCTATTATTCATGCAATTAAGTTTATTTATTATCCGATTTATGAGGATAGTTAAAGAAAATAAATGGTAGTGATGATAAAGAATGACTGGGATTGAGTTTTATTTAAGATAAGATACCATTTAATGGACTATCAAATGTACTATTAATCTAAGTTTCTATTATTTTCTTGTCGAAGCCCATCGGATGAAAATAATATAAGAATCATTTATTAAATGGAGAGTAATGTATTCATTTAACAGGGAGATTTAGTATACATCAGGTTATCCCATTAGTGATGTCGCTATTTAGAATAGAATAGAATAGAATAGAAAATATAACTTTATTCTGGGACTAAGTCCCCTTAGAATAACAAAGATGAATTAATACAAAATAAAATACCAATCTGGCCAAAAACTAACTTATAAAAATTCTAACATAATATACATTATTTAAAAAGTAGTATGAAACCACTAAGAAATAAACAAAAAAAATATACATATATATAAATACACGGACATATTAAATTAATATTAATTAACAACAAAAATATTAAATTAATTGCCTGATTTAATTAGCAGTGTTGGAAACAGTAGGAATAATCTAAGAGGCTGCAGCGAGATGGTACATTAATAACATATGTTGTAATTAAAACATATGATAAAATTGAACAAAACCTTGAAGATTTTGATGCGTACAGCAAGACCCCGATAGATCGGGAACTATCCAATCCTGCGTTTTTAAGCCCCAAAACATACTATTTTCGACATAACGCAAAGCATTGGGTTCGCATCCACACAATCTTTCGTTAATTGTAGTACTGTCATTGAATACATGTCTGATTTCGTCGACTTTAAGGTTTCTATGATCGAGAGAGGAGGAGTTTATATTATTTATCTATGGTGTTTTTGATCGGCAAACCATATCATCGTTAATTTTTCACCAAATCTCAAGATTGAGCCACCAATTTCGGAGGCTTCCTTCTCCTTCAGGCGGGAAAAATAGTCCAATCACTCCGAAAATTCAGGAAAAAAACTTATGAAAGAAAAGAAACTTTATTTGCGAATAACTCAAAAATTAAACACTTTTCCCTGCGTTATGTCAATAATATAAGATTACTAAACTCCCTACAAAAGAAAAAAAAATCTAAATCGAACAATTATTATTAAAAATACAACTTATTGAAATTTGTAAACATGTTGGTTTCAATCATTAATGAATTTTAAATGAATTTTTGTTTTTTTTGTCGATTGTATTTATCGATAAAGTAACATTTGATTTCCTTATATTTTGATTCGTTCGATTATTTTCTTTTCTTATTAATTTGACATTTGATCACTTAACAAATCAACTGAACAAAAAGTTTTGTTATTGCAAAATTTGAATCGTTCTTTATGATTATAAAAATAATATTGTTAATAAAAGAATATCAGTGCTGTGTACTTGCTTTGTTCCTTTATTTTGTGCGTGCGGGTAACTAGTGAGTAGTGTTGCCCAAAATCGGTCTTGGTCTTGCACTTTGCAAGACCAAGACCAAGGCCGCCTAACTGTTGCAAGACCAAGACCAGGACTGATAAAAAAATCTATTTTTTAAATAAAAATTAAGGCAAAATAGTTATTAATACTCGACAATTTTAGTTACTGTAAGTTAATAATTGGTATAACCAATATACTTTTCCATTTAACTCCTCTAAGCTATGGGGCTCCAATGAGCCATCGATTTCCTCTTGTACCCAATCCTTACAATCCAAAATCCTTGGTAAAATCCTCAATGCTCCTTACTTTGTCACTAATAAAATTATCCATAAAGATCTTAATGTTCCTCATGTTTCAGATCTGGCCCAATCCAGATAAATATACTTCCATAATAAACTTCAGAATCATCCCAACCCTCTCGTTTCTAACCTTGCTTCCTCTTCAATTCCTGATAACCCTCCGAGGCGTCTGAAAAGAAGATGGCCCCGTGATCGCCTAATGTATTCATATCATTAGAGTGATACCATTGGGTAGTTACTCAGCAAGTGTATTCATGTCATTATATCAATTATGTCCAGATTTGCTTGATGTAATACAGTTGTAAATGTCATAAAGAAATAAAAAATAAAAAAACTCTAATTTTTCATTCGGGCTTAGTTAGATTTCTTCTATCTCAAAAATGGCTGTAATTTCTCTATAGAAATAAGCTAATATGTAACTGCAAGACTGTTGCGAGACTCTTGCGCAAGACCAAGACCATGACCAAGACTGAGTTTGCAAGACCAAGACTCGTCTCGGTCTCGCATTTGGGCAATACTACTAGTGAGACAAAATCAATGAAACACCTTCAATCTAAAATGTATTTACCATCTTGTTCTAAAAAAGTTTGCGATATTGAAAACAAATTTTTTATACTTTATCTGAAAAAGAAATTCTTTGGTTTTGAATAAAAGAAACGCCTCGTTTTTCACTTCATGGAAGGAATTCATGTTCCTACCGGTAAAGAAGGTTTGGACACTGCGGAAAAGGTGATAATCCGTAGGCGCAAAGTCAGGAGAATATGGTGGGTGAGGAATAATTTCCCATCCAAAGTCCTTTAATTTTTGCAATGTATGTTTTGCAATATGGAGCCATTGTCATGATGGATTAAAATGATTATTGATAAGTGAGAGACGCGTTTTCCTAATCGCCCGCTTCAATCTGTTCAGCTGATCGCAGTAGAGATCTTTAGTGATAGTTTAGTTGAGATCAAGGAATTCATTATGAAGATTTCCTTCCATACTACATCGAAAAGATATTATTTTTTTATGGACGAAGTACTTCATTTGCTTCTTTTATCAGTTTTTCTTCACGCCTTTACCACTGTCGTTCATTAATGATGTTTTCTTCATATATATTTGCAAGTCTCCGATAAGATGAAGCAGCATTTTCTTCTTAATCCAATTCCCAAACTATAACATGGCTTAAGTAGAAAGACTCATTTTAATTGAAATATTAGCTCAAAATAAATAACTTTCTCCAACAAACACAAATAATAAAGAGTACTAGTGTCCGCCCAGCGGTCGAAATTCGACCATAGCCATCAAAAATTTGAAGAAAACATAATTAAATTAAAAGTAATTTCAATAAATAAAGAGTAAATCACGATTCAAAAATCCTCATTTATTTATATTAAAAAAAAATTAAATTTCAAATAAAAATCTTAAACTACCTAAAATTATTTATAAGTAATACAAAATAGACTCATTTAAAACATTTAATTTCCATTTTAATTTATGTCTGTTATTATCACAATAAATTAATGTTATGATTATTAAGCAAGTAAAAAATAAATTTAAATTAGCAATTTCAACTGAGTTTAAATCCATTTTGATGCAGAACTTCTCTGAAAAAAAAATTATCGGAATTGGGGCGTTTTAAAACTGGAAGAGGGCAAACTTTGTCTATTTAATTAAGTACTAAAAACTCGTAAATACCCATTTAATTTACTCCTGAATCATAAGATAATTTGAGTATAAAATCGAGAAAAATTATGGCCTTCAAAAATATTGAGTTGTTTGGCGTGACCTACACATCCCAAATTCTCAAAATAACGAGCTTATATAAGACAAACAGTCCAATATTTTTGTACTCCACCTTTTTTTTAAATCAATTTTGTGATCAAATTCTCTAAGATCCAAGTGGAAAACAAATAGGTATTTACGAGTTTTTAGTACCTAATTAAATAGACAAAGTTTGTCCCCCTCCAGTTTTAAAACGCCACAATTCCAATAATTTTCGTAAATAAAATAGTTGTTTAGGATAAGATGAAGCTATTTAAGAAGTTTCAGGCGGATGTTAATAATTTGATAAAAAATGGTCTGTACCACGAACTAACACTATATTCTAAATGAAATAGGCAAGATGAGCACATTTTTTTTTTTTAGTGACGATCAGATTCATGTATAATTCTAAGCACTTTCCGAAAACGATGGTATTAATTTTTATTTTTTAATTAAAATATTGAAGAGACGATATCGATTGTCAATTATATCGAAGTAGATACTATCGAGTATTAGAAGTAGATGATATTATATTTCTATAATATTGACATCCCTACAGCAAAATCCCAACCAACTTCTCTTCAATAATAACCAATGAAAATAAATGGATATTCTATGAGTTCTTCAACTTTTGTTAAATTTTATAAAGAAAACTTTTTCAAATAATTAAAGAAGCTTGTTAATACAATAACATTCCTCTTTTTATCAAACTCTTGATAATTCTCGGTACATATGTTGAATTATCATTCACATCTGAAACGTAATTGTTTGCTATAAGATTATAATTCTACAGAGAAACGTAAAACATTTATTTGTCTCTTTTTTGGTTATAAATCTCTTGCACAACTATACCATTTTTCGAATGAAACAAAATGGCCGTTAGAAATAGTGTTTCCAAAATGTGAGACGAAGACGAGTCTTGATCTTGCGCACTAAGTCTTGGTTATGGTCTTGGTCTTGCGCAAGAGTCTTGCAGTTACTTATTACTATAGAGATATTACTGAAATTTTTTAGATAGAAGCATATTAACTAAGTCAGAATGAAAAATTAGAAGAGTTATATGCAAAAATATATTGGTTATACCAATTCTTTACATATAGTAACTTAAATTGTGAAGTATTAGTAACTATTTTACCTTAATTTTTAATTAAAAATCGATTTTTTTTACCAGTCTTGGTCTTGGTCTTGCAACAGTTCAGTGATCTTACCAAAGACACTAGCTATAAATAATTACTATGGTTGTTAGGCTAAATTACTACCACATGACTTGCATTTGTGTTAAATTGATATGATTTAACAATGATACGATTCATTAAAAAAAAATCGATGTCTTTCGCGAAAAACATTTTTAATAAATAAATAATAATAAATGGCTTAGCGAACCCGGAGGTTCGATGCCAACACCACCAATCGCTCTTTAAACAACTCCCTCCACCGTTCGCCGTCCAAACCCAGTCCCTTCAGATCGGCTTTAATGCAATCTTCCCACCTTCGCTTCGGTCTACCCCTCGGACGTTTACCATTCGGTACAGCAAATATCAACCTTTTAGGAATTCTTTCGTTAGTAAGCAAAACTATTTTACAAGCCTATTTTATTCTCCGAGTTTTAATCACCTCAATTGTATTAATTGGATACAATTCACGCAACTCGGCGTTGTGCAACCTTCTGAACTCTCCGGTTAACTCATCCTTCTTCGGTTCGAATATTCTACGCAATACCTCATTTTAAAAAACCTTAAGACGTTGGTCATCCCTTAATGTAAGCGGCCAAGTTTCGCTTCCATAAAGAACTGTAGGTAAGACAATGGTGTTAATGATCCTAATTTTTAAGTTCCGGAACAAGAGGCGCGAACTAAGTAGTTTTGTCACAGAAAAATAACAAGAATTTTCCGCCTTCAGTCTAACCTTAATTTCTTCTTCAATTTCGTTTTTTCTAGTTATCGTAGAACCTAGATACCTAAACTTATCTACCTGTTCAAACATATTACCATCTATATCGATATCACCAGTAGTATCGCCATTTTTGCAGCTAACCATATATTTTGTTTTATCCACGTTTATTTCGAGTCCTAGTTCTTTACCGGCTTTCATTAACGTTGTCGTATTTAATTTTATAGTTTCAACGTCTTCGCTTAACAGTACCAGATCATCAGCATAGCCCAGCACGGATGTTGTCCCACCCAGATCCAACCCTTTCTCGGTACGCATTACCTCCCGAATGGCATGTTCTAATGCCAAATTGAACAGGACAGGAGAAAGGGTATCCCCCTGTTTTAAACCCGAACGAACCTCAAATTTTTCGGACAGATTTATTACCAATTTTAACTTTATTGAGTGTCTCCGTCAAGCACATCCTGACTAGATTTACTAATTTTTTTAGGAATCCTCTGCTCGATTAGAATATTATACACTTTCTGGCGGTCAATAGAATCGTAAGCCTTTTTAAAATCTATATACAGCTGGTGAACAATACCGTTGTACTCCAATTTTTTCTCTAATATTTGCCGTAAAGAAAATTGAATAAAATTTTAAATTTTTATTTAAAAGTTTAAATAAAATTCATAAATTATTTGAGATTTTTTTTTACCATCCTTTAACTGTACAAAATTTACCCCACTTTTATAAAAACTTCGTCATATAATAAGCTTTAAGTCCATATTATACCTAGGACTCCACCTGGACAAACGACTAACTTGAAATCCTCATACTAGACAGAAATGAAAAGAAACCGCTCGACGTTTCCGATTACTTCAGCACTTACCAGACAAATGTTCTAAACTTCCCATTAATTACAAAAGACTCATATATTTGACTATAATAAGACCTATTTGGACTTACGGAGTTGAGCTATGGGGCTCCACTAAACCATCGAATTCCTCTCGCATCCAATCCAAAATCCTTCGTAAAATCCTCAATGCTCCTTACTTTGTCTCTAATAAAATTATCCATAAAGATCTTAACGTTCCTTATGTTTCCGATTTGGCCCAATCCAGATTCCTATCCTTCCATAATAAACTTCAGAGTCATCCCAACCCTCTCGTTTCTAACCGTGCTTCCTCTTCAATTCCTGATAACCCTCCGAGGCGTCTGAAAAGAAGATGGATCTCCTAATGTAGTCATATCATTAGAGTGCTATCATTGGGTAGTTACTCAGCAAGAGAGTATTCATGTCATTATATCTATTATGTCCAAATTTACTTGATGTATTTATGTAATACAGTTGTAAATGTCATTAAGAAAAAAGTCCATATTAATTAAGTTGAGGATTATCAGAAAAAAAATTGAGATTCACCTCAAGTTGTGTAAAGAAATGATGTGGTTTCCTGTAGAGTCATCTTAAAGTACCCGTATTTTCTGTAAAAAATTACTACAATTAACTATTGCAAATCTTTTATTTTTTGTTTTTCAATAATCTGGAATGTACTGTAATGACCTTTGTTGCCTAAAAACACATTTTATTAATAAAATGGTTTTTCAAAAATTTTGTATGAAAGGTGATTATGAAATTGTGTTTTTCTCTCACATCTCCGTCATAGAAAATAATGTATATTTATAGGTGACAAAATTAATGTTTGTAACACTAATATTTAAGTTTTTAGGAGTAAGATCAGACGAACCAAAATATTTATTTAAAATTTTTTTTTCATAAAACATGGTTATATTTTACCATTTGGGACGGAGCTCTTAAAGTATTCTTGTTCGTATAATTACATTTAATAGAACTTCAGGAACCACTTAAACACCATTTCAAATAGGTAGTTAATTTCTTTCTTTTTTTTTCAAATTAATTATCGTTATATGTATATGACGAAAAAAAATCTTTCGGGCTGAAGCCCCCCTCCAAAATTAAATCCGAGATCCGCTAGTGGTTGTAATGTTTAACTCCGAAAATAAAACAAACAATAAAAAAATTACTCAACCGATAAAAACGTGTCCCCAGTTTCATAACTTTAGGCAAGGACGATCAAATATTTACCCCCCCCCCCCTCTACATTTCTATCCCCTCCTAATATATAGAACATTTTATCAATATGTACAGTATTTAAAATTGCATACAAAAAGAAATGTTATCACGTTTCATTAATATATTTTTATATTACTTCTTTAAGATACGAGTTTTTTTTGTATTAGATTAATTCTAAGATTAGGATTATAACAAAATCTTTATATATAAAGCCACGTAGACGTTAATAAGAGCCCCTGTACATAAATTTTTGAAACTGTGAGAAATTTATCACCTGAAACTTCCTGAACAGTTTATATGTAATATATAATAAGGGGAAGTATTGCGGTCGTGAAAATGTTTGAATCTCAGCTTCCAACGAAAATACACTTTTTGAGGTTCCCTGATTGCAAATAACTCAAATAAAATAAAGTACTACAAAATGGTTATGGTGTATTAGTCCGTGGTACAGATCCCTTTTTATCGAATTATCGAACATCCTCCTGAAACTTCATAAATAGCTCCATCTCATCGTAACCTGTAACTATTTTATTCACGGAAAACTCTCGGAATTGGGCCTTTTTTAATCTGGAAATCGGCAAACTTTCTATATTTAATTAGGTACTAAAAACTCGTAAATACCCGTTTTCTTCCCACTTGGATAGTAAGATAATCAGATTAAAAAATCGAGAAAAAAGGTCAACTACAAAAATACTGGACCGTTTGAGCTATAGATTCTCCTTATTTTGAAATGTTAGGAATGGAGGTCACGCCAAACGGCCCAATGTTTTAGTAGGCCACCTTTTTTTTTTCTTCTCAATTTTGTACTTAATCATCTTAAAATTCAAGTAGAAAGCTTTTTTTAAAGGTACTTTTTTTAGGACTTTGTAGTACCTAATTAAATAGACAAAGTTTGTTGCCCTCCAGATTGAAAACATCCCAAGAGTTTTCGTAAATAAAATTGTTGAAGGTTACGATGAGATGAAGCTATTGACACTAACAGATCCAGGATTTAATTTTTGGGGGAAGAGACTTGAGCCCAAAAGATTCTTTTCGGTGTGTATATATCAGGAAAATTACTTCGGAAGAAAGAAAGAAACCAACTACCTATATGATATTGTGTTGAAGTGATTCTTGAAGTCCAATTAAATGTAATTAGATGACCAATAATATTTTTAGAGATATTTTTTTTCATAAAACATGGTTATATTTTACCATTTTTTTTTTGGAGGGGAGGGGGAAGGGCTTCAGCTGAAACCCTTCCTCGTAGATCCATCTGTGATACCATGGACTAATATGAACACACAGAGAGAAGAAAATTTAGTGAAAACTATTTAAAAATTCGTTGTTTCTTGTCAGACTATACATTTATTCTCTCAGTGACATTAACTTGAGAACTAAATTTCATCATGAGAACCATTTTTAAAATAATTATTCCTTCTATATCCGATATCACCAGCCATATGCCTTCAAGAAGATATAAAATTTTCGAAAAAATAAAATACTTGAATATTGAATGAATGAATGAAAAAGTAATTTTATTCTGGGACTAATGTCCCTTAAGAATAATAACAGAGTTACAAATTTATGGGTCTTAGTCTGACATACACTAATTTACTGTTAATTGTTATTTCAATTATGCAATAGATTGAAATTAAACATAGTACTGATGCAAGTAATTTTACATGTTAGGGGAAGTTTGAATGTGGAGTAGGTGTTGGAACAGGAGTTGTTTGAAGCAATTTGTGGACGAGGATTGACACATGGAGGTAGGAGGAAGCATCACAAATGACGAAGGATTTGCTGAAGGAGGAAATTTTATGGAAGGGAATATATAAGTCTACAGGTTGAGACCTAGTATTGAGAGAGTGGATAGAGGAGCGTAGAGTAAGGAGTTCCAGGATGTAGGGAGGGTTTTTGGTTCTGAAGACTTGAAAAGGAAACCACCAAGGAGGAATTGTCGTCGGGAAGTAGGATAAAGCCACTTCAACTCGGTGTACCAGAATGAAACATGTGAACGCCTGGGGATCCCGAAGATGTATCTTATGAAACAATTCATGAGTCTCTTTAGTCTCATTTCCAGCATAGCAGATAGCCCTCCATACACCAAACAGCCGTAGTCGAAGTGGGGGAATATAAGGGAGGTTACATGGAGCTGTCTGATTTTTAGAGGAATACAATCACGGAATATTAGGAGTTGTTTAAGGCCAGTTGTGGATTTTCGGGTAATCTGGGAGATATGGTTATTCCAGGAGAGGTTCTGGTCAAAGGTTACTCCTAGGTTATTGAGGTTAAGTAGAGGAAAGTAAGGAAGGGAGCTAATGAGATGTCTGGACCGAATATTCGAATTTGTTTTTCGATTTTAGCGAGAGACATTTAGGACTATCGCTGGCAATCCTTTATTTAGCAACGTTATAAGCCGAGATTAAATTTTAGCACGTTCTCAGTGATAGCACGAAGCAGAGATAATCTAAACGCAGTTTCTTATATTGCAGTGTAGATCGTTAAATTCATCCATTAATTCCATTTCGATTCTTACTTTTTATATTACTAATTTTGTCTCGTGTTTAATCAATCATAACCGTATTGTGACGTACCGAAACCAATTGCAGCGACCACGCCTAAATTTTTAATATGTAACGAAAATAAAAATCTGGTGCGTCCAATACACAACTTTCACTTACCGCTCTACTTTGAATAGAAATTATTTTCTAGTAATGTTGGGCTATTATAAAATTTTAAGTACATTTTAAACGGAATTAAAACTTATAGCTTATAGATATCAAATCATTAAGACCAATAAAATTACAAAAATTCTATTTATTATATCGACGGTAGACAATAAAAATCTAATTATTCCATCTGCTTTTATAAAGCAAATAACTTCAGTCTCTGATCTATGTGCGCCTTCCAGTTGACAGAATGAATAACTACAATTTCAATATTTTTGATTAATGTCATTTTAGTGATATTTCTAGTTGAAAACGTTATATCTATACAGACAGTGAGTAAGTAGATTCCAGAGCAGCTGATTGCACAGTTAAAATATAGAACTGTGAATAAATGTATAAATTAAAATTAATAATGAAGAACTAGTTGGTCCGTGCGAACAATTCGCAAAACATTTGTCAAATGAAGAAATAGCAAAACAATAAGGAAATGAGTAGATCCTATGTATTATGTAAGGAAGAAATTAATTTTTTTTCCTTGGTCCATTCCAATATTCCATTTAAATAATAGACCAAAATATTTGTACCAATTGCTTTGCTAGGACCTATTTTTAAACGTTGACTGGAAAGATAATAAAGACTAAATAAAGCCTTGTTCATGGTATATTCTAAATTACTAAAAAAAATAAAATGTAAGTACAAACAAATGCTTTTAAGAAATAATAAAGTTAATATATCAGTCAGAAACAAAGTGTAGTAGAATAAAAATTGCAATATCTTTAAAGAGAAAGAAATTATTAAGTATACCAAAACTAATGGACTGTATTTTTTTAAACAATTGTCCGATTTTTTTTTTTGAAGGTAATTTAGTAATCTTTCTAATTATTATAAGAAAAACATGCATACTTTTTGAGTTATTCGCGAATAAAGTTTCTTTTCCTTCAGAACTTTTTCCAGAAATGTCGGGGGCGTATGACTATTTTTCGCATGTGAAAGAATCTCTTTAATGACTAAGTTATTCTGTCAACTGAAAGGCTCATATGTCCCTAAAGAGATATGAAAGTACATCTGAATATTTAACCTATAAATGATTATCCATTGTACCACACTATTAGTTATTAAACTGTTATTTTTCCTTGTAAAGATCACTAAAACGGAATTACGAGATTTTCATTACTACCTTGCAATGGATAGGTCAAAACTTGTGACAATAATTGTAAGTGAATAATCTTGGGATTTCAGAAAAGGAGAATTAATCAAATTATTTACTAATTTAACTTTCTAAATGGTGCACTTGATGATTTTTTGGAATAAACAGCCGATAGATACCTAATCATTTAAATATAATAAAGGTAAATATTTTTATATTTCACTTCTTCTTTCACTTAAGTATAATGGAATAGTATTTTAAAAAATGTAATCGCATTGATTCGATGGATTTTAAATGTTTTTTTTTAAACTTAAAAAAAAATTTAAAGGATACATTTAGTGATTTACATTAAATAATGTTAGTTTTCAGAAATAATTATTTATATTTTTTTCGCCACTCTTCGTTACCTTCCACAACTTTCTATATTACAAATTTTTTTTCCTAAAATTCTCCGCTTTCCAACCACACATAATATACCTGAATAAGAATTATTATTTTTTTCTCCTTTATTTAATTATCAATTTTTTTAAAAGTTATATTTATCATTTTTCCATAACTCCTAACAATGACAAATAGTTATTATTTATAATAAACCAAATTAAAGGTACTTTAGAGGAAGATATAATAATGTTGAGATTTCACAAAGTGAAAATTCATCAAATTGCTTACTAATTTAATTTTCTAAAAAGTTACATAGTAATTCTTATTGTATACATTTTATTCAAAACTTATTTTTTGGAAATCGTAAAAATTTTTATTTGATGAGTAAAAATGAAGGTCATTTATATACTCAGTCCACATTAAAAAAATACATATTAGCGAAATCATCCAATGAAGGTGAGAAATTTTTTTTTATGCAGCCTTTTTATGCAGTGGAAAATGGAGCATGCGTGCCTTACTCATATCTTCAATAATATCTTATCAGGCCCCCATTGTTTTGCAAATATAAACAGGTTCTCAACTCAAATAGTCTTCCTTGTCTAGAATTTAATTTTATTAAATGAAGAGGTCTCGCAATTGACTAATTAAAGACATATTCAAAGTAATAAGTCATATATATATATATATATATATATACATATATATACATATATATAGGTTTATTGAAAAACGTCATTAAAGCGTTCTATGACTAACTGTGACCGTAAGTGATCTATTTCAAGCAAATTTGTTTTGGTGATTCTACATCGAAAAATACCACATCTAAATACATGCAGAGGGGAAAGCAAGACTCTAGGAGATCTCAGCGTCACTGGTACATGGAATTAAGAGACTCGTTTTCACTGTCGCTAAGCGGCCTGAAAATTGTCCATTGAAGAATCTTAGTTATCTTTTATTAGTTTATCCTGTTAAGCTTTGGAAAGTTAGGATCGGTGCATTTTCCTATCTCAATGATTAATCTACCATCTCCTGGGATCTGTTTTTTTTTCCTGTGACGTATTTAATCTTGCCAACGTAACAGTGATATTAATTATATTAATAATTTTACCTTGGTGTTGTTTGTACATAATTTAAAATTTATTATCAACCGCAAAATGAAAAAAAAAAAAACTGAGCTCTGCAACTCCGCCACCGAGGTCGTATTTTCTTATTATTTCTGTCTGCGAAGGAAATGAAAAAGTCATTCAACAATTTTATTAATACTTACTAAAGAAAACTGAATAAAGTTTTAAAATTTATTTTTATTTTTTTATTATTTTAATGGAATTTACAACTGTATTACATAGAGAATACAATAAGTAAATGAGAAATTTGTAACATGGCATGTACAACATGAAGAGAAACTACCCATTGGTAGAACTCAAATTAAAGTTCTATATTAGAAGATCCCGAGGCCATCTTCTTTTCAGACGCCTCGGAGGGTTATCAGGGATCGAGGAGGAAGCAAGGTTTGAAACAAGAGGATTCGGATGGTTCTGCAGTTTGTTATGGAAGGAAAGGTATCTGGATTGGGCCAGATCGGAAACATATGGAACATTAAGGTCTTTATGGATGATTTTATTTGTGACAAAGTAAGGAGCGTTGAGGATTTTACGAAGGATTTTGGATTGTAAGGATTGGATACGAGAGGAATTCGATGGTTTAGTGGAGCCCCAAAGCTCAATTCCGTAAGTCCAAATAGGTCTTATTATTGTCATATATACGAGTCGTTTATAAATGATTGAATACTTAGATCGTTTGTCTAGTAAGTGCTGGAGTAGTCGAAAACGTCGGGCGGTTTCTAGTCGTTTCAGTCTGGTATGGGGGTTCCAAGTGAGTCGTTTGTCAAGGTGGAGTCCTAAGTAGCGGATTTGCTCAACAGGAATAAGTGGAGTATTATTGAAGGATACTGTAGGACAAGAGGTCATAAGTTTACGACGGAAGGTAAAGGTGATTTGATGGGATTTGTTGGAATTTATTTTTATTCTCCAATTTTTACACCATTCTTCAAGGCTTGTGATATGTGATTGAAGAGTTTGGGATGCAATTAAAGGATCGTTATTAACTGATAGGATACACGTATCATCGGCATAGGTGGTGATGGCAGTAAAATTTATTTAAATGTAGAATTTCGTTCGGTTTTGAACATCCACATATGTAGTAGTACAGTTTTTTTAAAAGATCTTTTTATTGAGAAACTAGCTTTACCCGGTCACGCGCTGCTGTGGCTTAGCATGGCAAAATGAAAAAGAAAGAAAATAGAAAGCACATATGAGTAGATTAATACCAAAGGACATCTGTCATTTTAAAAAAGTTGGGAAACAAATTTGTCTGTAAAATAGCTTCAATTTAATCTAATTCTAATGATTTTTTTTTTCATGATTCAACTTGAACATTTGTAATCATCTGAGTGAATACGCCGTCATTCTTAATCATCAGAAACAGTCTGAGTTGAACTTATAAAACTAAAATAAAAAATAAAGATCGTATAATAGTATTGACCTACATAAGGAGAATCATATAACTTCTTCAAAAGATAATTTCAATTACTGTAGTTATTATAAAATTTTCGATTAATCAATAACAAAAAAAACAAAAACAATGCTTGTTTATCTTCGGTAGTGAGGAAACAAAAGGAAATGGCCTTTTCTTAAGAGAAAGCAGTAAATGTTTAAAACTCTGTAACTCTGCAACGAACCGTCCGATTTCGATGATTTTTTTTTATTTTGTCAGCAATTCAGAAATTTTTCAAATAAATGCGGGTATCATCGATAAAAAATTGTGTACTTTTTAAGTTATCGCCAAATAAAATATTTAATTCATCGTAACATTTTTTCAGCTTGTTTTCGAGAAAGTATATTATACACATAAATTAAAAGGGTTTCAAGGGGAATACTTTAGCCAAGTTTCGTTAAAATCGTTAAAGCCGTTTTGGCGCTACAGTTTATAGCGACACATTGTTTTGTAGCTTTGAACAAAAAAACATTTACATTTATATATATATATATATATATATAATTATCTCAGACAGAAGTACTATACCAGAAACCTTCCCAGAAGTGTATGGAACAACTTTTCAAAGTTTCATGGCGATCGGACGAATGGTTTAGCAATACATAAAGGACAGACAGACAGACAGACATACATTCATTTCTATGTATATAGAAGATAACACATTTTGCCACACTTAAGGGAACTGATTACAAAAGCTGAGTGAGGCACATTCATACAATATATATAATACAATAAAAATAAATAAATAAAAGATATATATCTATATAACAAAGGCAAAAACTATAAAACCATTGAGTTAGAACTCCAGTGACAGTCTTTACAAAAGGTCAATTTTCATGTTATTTTTCAACCATCAAACTAAATTATGATGGGTTTTGAGGAAGAAAATTTTCTAAAATATGAGAAAAATAACTCAAATAGCAAGAGTGAAGAAAAAAAATTGAGACCTTCTTAAAATAGACTAGGAACTTACAGTGGATTCCGCCAACAAAAAGACACAGCTATAAAATATTTCTTTTTTAATTATTTTATTGAGTAATATAACTTTCTGTAACAATATGGACAATGATTATAGTGAGGAAAGAGCACATCAACAACATATTTACAGAAAATATAAATGAATAAAATAAAACAGAAACAAAATAATAATCAAAATGTATTTAAAGTAAATAAACTTAAAGATGAGAAAAGTAAAATAAAACTTGTATGCCTATATACATTATTTACAATTAGGTGAGGGAACTTCCAACCAGGCTTGTCCCTCCAACTGTAGAGAGAAAAGCTAGATTCCAGCAGATCCCTGTGTTACTGTTCTAACCACGTCTAAAGGTCTTTCGCCCAAATTTATTTATAATTTGTATGAAAAATATTGTTTTTCTTAAGGAACTTTGTTCCATGATAAAGATGATTTTTCTATTTTTATTTCTATTTCTAAAGCCAATGAAAATTAAGTGAGAGCGCTTTAGCCAAATATGTCTTGAGGGAAGGATTTGGCCATATTAAAATGTAAAAATGTACCAATTTATAGATACTACAAAAGGTCACGGGGCCTCTGCTTTTCGAACCATCCAGGAGGGTTGTAGAGATGGGTGGTGGTAGATAGGGATTTTGCAAGAGGATATGGATGGTATGTAAGGTTATGGTGAAATTCAGAGAATTTTTCTGGGTTTAGGAGTAGGACATTATCATATATATATATATATATATATATATATATATAATATATATATATATATATATATATATATATATATATATATATATTTTGAATATATCACTATATTAACAATATACTAATTACTATATTAATATAATAATAATATAGGAAATACTTAGGAATATAGGACTATACTTAATAATTATTATACTTCATAGGATTATACTTAATAGGAATAAATATAATAAGACCAGGATATAAGAGAAACCATATCAATTTGTGTATAATCACCACACATTTTCTATGAGTTGGGTGAAAGATATTTTTATCAAAGAACAGCAGCCATTAGCAGATCTTATCCTTGCCTTAATTTCTTCCCTAATAATATTATCATTAACAATAGTGCCTGAATATTTAAACTGTGTTAATTCATCGAAGAAGAATCCAGCCCCTTCAATATAAATGCCCCTCCTTATTTTCTTTTTGTTACAATATATTAATTTTGTATATATTAATTTAGTCTTCTTTAAATAGTTTAAAATTTACTGAATTTGTAAAAAAAAATATCTCTGTTTATTTAGAGCCGTCAAATTGAAGAGCCTTTCATTCGTCAGTTTTATTTATTTTATTATTATAATTTTATTTTTCTCATTGGTCTGTTTGTTTCGCCACACTAATTATAGATGTTATTCAACTATTGGCAGTGACCTTGAAACACAGCTGATATAAAATAAAACTTGATATTTTTTCACTAATTTATTTGCCTATAGGTCAGTACAAAAAACAATCACATTTAGTTTCGACTACTGTTTATTAGTGAACGTGAGGAATCCTCCTCTTCTGCATCTAAAATAATGCAATTAATATGTTATAGATTCTACCATAAACAAGTAATTTTTAACATTAAAACACATACAATTTTTGTCTAACTTATTACAAATTATTTTATATAAACATAAATTTAAAAAAAAAAGAATAAGACAATATAGAAATTCAATAAAATATAATAGAAAGCACACAGCCTTTAGCACTGACATAATAAAAAGGGGACATAATCATGAAGTCATGTTTTGGCAATGTAGAAATATTAGGTAAGGAAAAAAAATGGAAAATATAATTTTAAAAATATTTAATATAGGAAAAAAAAAATCCATTAAATAAAAAGGTGGATCTAAAGTTTATTTCTGACAGTTGGAATAAAGTTATTAAATAATAAATTTAGTATTTTAACTCCTCCTCCACCCATAACCCTAAATGTAATTTACTCCTTTAAGTTGAACATTAGACATTGACCAAACTTATAAGTATTTACGACACCCAATTCTGGGGCATATCATGTATATATATATTATTATTTTAACTAATATACAGTGACTCAAGTGAAATTGATATACTACATAGAAAAAAAAAAAGACTTAAATGGTTACAGTAAACAAATAAAACCAGAAATTTTTCAACATATTTATTTATAATCTCAATTTAAATTTGTGCAAAATTAAAATATTCATCTGTGATTATATAAAAAAAAATGTAACAAAAAAAAAGTGCATAATTTTACCTCACAGTCAAAATTATAACCTGACTTCTTATTAACTTTTAAATACTGTTAATTTAGTTGAATACCTTGTAGGCAAGTCATTCTTTCAGTCTGTTTGTAATCGAGTCGACCAATTTTTGATAATTTGTATGAAAAATATTGTTCGTAATCGAGTCGACTAATTTTCAGTGAATTCTGGACTTAGCTTGTTCCACTCTTTGAGGAGGTAATCTTCTTTGAGAGAAATTTAGAGTTTTCTAATTTCTAACTCCAATTTTGCCCACAGGGGTTCCATCACATTAAGATCTGGTGACTGTGATGGAGGTTTTATAACTTTAGAATTGTAATAAAGTAGCCATTCCTTAACTAATATGGCTTCGTGTTTGGGGTCATTATCGTGATAAAAACTAAATTTGTTTTTTAGCCTCCGATTTTCCCTAATTTCTTTCAAATTTCTTCTCAAAATGTTAATGTAAACATGTTTATTCACTATATTAGGTGAATATTTCCACTATAAACTGAAGATTTTCTACACCAGAAGCTGCCATACATCCACACACCAACAAACACATGAACAAGAACATAAGAAAATAACACATTACTAGGATATTTACTCATCACAGTAAATTATTGTTTTCAATGTAATGTAAATTGAACTATTGATTTATTCAATAATTTCTATCAATATCAAGATGAATCATTTTTGACTGTGAGCCACAGTATATAAAATAATTTATAATAAGTTAGACAAAAAAATGTGTTGTAATTAAATATGATTGGTTTATAATAGAACCTATAATGAATGAAAAAATAATTTAAAAAAACAGTATACCACCATAATATGTTAATTATATAACTTTAAATGCTGTTATAGGCACAAAAATTAGTGAATAGATAATTTTGAAAAAAAGGTCAAAAATGGAAAAACTCAGTAGAGAAAATAACAAAGTTTTTATATTTTATTTAACCGATTTAAAGTAATTAATAATACATTCTCTGGTAGAAATATATAAGTAACAGGATAATTATTGATAGTATCATTGTGATAAACATAATGTCTATCTTCCATTGAGGTTATTATAAGTTTGTTCATGCTTTGAATTTTTATTCAAGCACTAATGCAAATTAACTGTTACACAACTATTTGTGCAGTTCTGAGTTCATTTAGCTATCTTGAAAAAACCTTCAACTGACGACGCTGTTTATTGTTGACTGTATTAGTTCATGATTTACAATAGAATTAAAAATGGTTGACGGAGGAGAAATGAGGTGGCTTTCAGTCCAATATTCACTCCAAGAAAGAAATATTAATAGCTAAAGAGAGAAAAATAATTTATAAATAATGAAAGAGATGATGTAAATATAGGCGGCAAGGCAATGAATAACATATAAAATAAATAGTTCCAAACTATTATTATTATTATTATTCTTTCCAATATTTTATATTATTCTTAACTGCACGGTCCATCTCTCTCTTGACTTACAATCTGGCCAACCATCAATATTTAATAATTAGAGACCCAATTACCATGTTATTGCACATTTTATTTGTTTATTTGCTTATAAGTAAAAACACCAAATCCTATTATCTATCTGTTTCATGATCTGTAGAATAACATATTAAAACTTGATTTTTTAAAATAAAGTAAAATATTTATAATAAAGTAAAGAAATTAATATATATGGCCCTAGTAGAAAGCGTAATGCTCTGTAGTTTGGAAACGTGGCTGCTCGAGAAATCACAGAGCAAAAGATTTCTAGTTGTGGAGATGGATTTTTGGAGATCGGCTAGATTCTCAAGGACGCAAAAAAACAGAAAAGAGACCATTAGAGAAAGGATGGAAGTTAAGAATAATGTAGAAGAAATAATGTAAGAAAGAAAATTACAATGGTATGGGCATATGAAAAGGATGAATAGCAAACGACTTCCCAAACCGCATTTGAGAGGGAGGCTGAGGGTAGGAGAAGGAAAGGAAAGCCTCGTGTCAGGTGGAGAGTATGGCGTGGCAAAGCCTGGAGGAGGATGAAGCAATGGAAAGGAAGAACTGGAGGAACCGGCTGAGGGAGGAGTTTGGCTGAAGAAAAAATTAATTTATGAATAAAAATCCTTAAATTAAAAAAAATTTGATATTGCACGAAATTGCATGAATTTCATTTTTGTTGCATCAAATTGCACATTTTTTTTGCATTTCTTGTACTAGATTGAGATGATTATTTTACTATCTTGTCCATATTAATTTTATAATTTAAAATAGAAATATATGAGGAAAGTAAATAATTTTGAGACTGACAAAGGTTTGAACTTGATTACAAAAGGAAAAACTAAACACAATTTGGAAATATTCTTGAAATATAACTTCCTTAAGATAATGGATAACAATAAAAAACTGTCTTTCGAGAATAAATAATTGATTAAGGGGAAACAACTGGCGGTTGAATGTGATCCTGGCCTAATCCCCTACCTGAACAATCCTTAGCCAACGATACTGTAACAGTTTTTTTAAAAAATGTTTTTACTTAATTCTTTTTTATTCTTCAGTCTTTCAGTATCCCTTCTGGCTTTGAAGTAAATTGTAGCAATTTCAATATTATTAAAAATTGAAAAAGAAAATTGAATAATGGCAAAAGTAGTTTCTGGCCAAAATTAAAATCTAAATATCAAATAGTTGAAAGCATATTGTAGAACCAGTAAGAAAAAATATCTCAATCAAAGTATTGGATGTTTTTTTTTTAGAATATTTTTTTAATGATTTAAAAAACAGTATCAACACTAATATTTGAATGCTTGAAAATCTCAAATATTACAGTGTATTTCAGAAGTTTCATAAAAAATTCAGAGAATTTTGTTTCATAGTTGCATTTTAATTTTTTTTTCTCATTACACCTCATTTTAATACAGAAGCACTTTAATTTATTAATATACATTAATATTATAATATAAAAGTGGATGATTTTGTATATTTTAAAATATTTTGGGTTTTTACTGTACGTTTTTTGATTCTTACTGCAAAAAAGATCCGCTCTCTAGTAATAAGTTTATAAATAATGTTCTCTCTTCATTCACTAACCGTACCGTAGAAGGGACAATGTTTTTTAAATTAAAACATAGCAATAAGACACAGATTAAGAAAAATAAAACACACTACCATAATAAATAAACAAAATAAATTAATTTTTAATCAAACAAAAAATATAATTAAAAAAAAATTAGGCGTGTTAATCTTATTACTCTGGCAGCAATAATAGTGTTTTATTGAAATATTGTTTATGAAGATCAATTATTTAAAAATCATTGTTTAAAAGTACCAATAATAATTTTATTCAATGAAAAATCATAAACTAGGCTTGTTATGTAATTTGATCTCAAGGACATATTGATTTACTGTTAATTTTAGATTTAAAAAAATAACTATTTGTTTTTCCCACATAAAGTCATGAATTTTTTAAACTTTTTTTTTTAATATTTATTCTTCTTTATTGATTATTAATAACTTTATTTATTGGTCATAAACTGCCATTTTTATTGCTGAAGTCACATCTTAATCACTATCATAGAATGTATATTTTAGGATATTTTTTTGCAAGAAATATATGTACAAGATAATTTTAATGATATATTATTATTAGTAAAATAGTGCATCAGCTGAGAATCGACCCTGGTATAAGGAGACTCTTCTGGGGCCATACCACTAGCGGATCCAGGATTTAATTTTGGGGGGGGCTTCAGCCCGAAACCTTTTTTTTTCATAAAAATAACGATAATTACTTTGGAAAAACAGAAAGAAACTAACTACCTATACGAAATGGTGTTTAAGTTATTCCTTAAGTACTTTTAAATGTAATTACAAGAACAATAATACTTTAAGAGGTATTTTTTAAATATTTTTTCTCATAAAACATGGTTATATTTTTCCATTTTGGGGGGGCTTCAGCCCGAAAGCCCCCCTCCCCTCCGTAGATCCGCCCGTGGGCCATACTCAATAAAGTGGATACCATTAATTAAATAATTAATTATAAAGAAAACCTGGTGGTTGAGCATGATCTTGGTCAAATCACCTCCTTGTAACTTTATTGACCTTGAAAGAGTACATGCGTTGAACTCGAGACCCTCCATGGATTGAAATGATACAGGTTTTTCAAAATATTTTCGTTTTAAATTTTTATCAAAATGTATCTGATTTTGACATTTCATGACTCATAAATTGTTCGTTAAGTAATGATGTGGCTAAGATTTTTTTATCACTTAACTAGTTTTGAATATTCTTATGTTTAACCAAATCACTTGATGTTAAAAGGGCAGTTGATGTTCTCCACTAGGATTTACTTTTGGAAAATTAACGAAAATAAAAATCTTCACTGCCTTTGCTAACTACTCAAATATCAATACCAATATAAATATCAAAGTTATTAATTATTTGTACATAAAAATTATTAATGATTTCGGTACAGACCTGACTTTAGTAAACAAATAGGAACCAAAGATAAAAAATAAAAATGTTTGAGAAATTTTTGTTAATTTCTAGCTGTAAAAGGAGCAAAATCTAATATTAATGGTGTGAGTTGGAAGAGACAATAACTCAGCTTTCTAACGATTGCACTGAGTTGAATTTGGAGAACATTCTAAGAAGTTATGATTTTTTTAGTTATTAGTCACAAAAACTCTCTAAGAAATTCAAGTAGGGTGAACATACCAGTTATGAACAGGTAGTACTTTAAATGTAAATAATAAGCTTCCTTGTTGATTGAAAAGTTCCAGTTTTTTCTAGATTGAAGAATAATGCCTTTTTGACAATTGTATGAACAAAGTCCCCAAAAGAAAATTTTAAAATTCCTATAATTATTGTTTCTATAGTGCTTTTGAGATCAGTGTGCATCTTTCATACCTTTCTACTACTACCAGTCTTGCTAAGAGTAAGTTATAAATTGTTGGTATCTTACGTTTATAGTTAAATAAATATTTTAGAATTTTTCTGAGGTACGTCTATTACTGGTACCGATCCACTGACCATTAGTAGAACAATTGAATTTTGGGGTAACCATAACAAGTGCAAAAATATGTTGTTGTTTTTTAAAGAGAGATTAAACCTGCATAACTGAATATTTTTTCAATTTTAAAGTGTTAAATAGAAAAAGGAGACCCTAGAGATTTTAAATATCCAACGGAGAAGTTTATAACTATAATAATTATGGCGGTATAAGCCGAAAAATACAAAAATTTCCTTATTTATGTTCATCACTGGTGCACTTATACTACTAAAATTTGCATTTTTTAAATTTAAAAATGAATCTAACTCGTTTTTTCATAACAAAAATTTACTTGACTTACTTAACTGAAAGTCCCTTTTGGTTTTTATAATTTATGATAAATTATAACTCATGGTGTTAAATGGAGTAGTTTTAAACTTTTAAAAAGAATAGGGAATCTTTTGATAGTGAGGAAGCAAAATATTTAATCTTTTCCCACAAAATATACTTAACAACTAAAAAAAAAAGAACTTATTCAGGTTTGACAAATAGCATTAAAAAAACTTGGATTATTTATTAAATTCATGTGACCTAGATAAATTGAAAAGAAAAGGACTTATATGTGCAATGCTCCATAAGAGTTGACTAAAAATGTGTACATTCAAAAGATTTGTTGGACAAATATATGTAAAAAAATAGATTTATCATAATTTACATATTTTGATCATTGTCCAACAGTTTTATCTAATTTATAAATATGTATATTGTTTACACTTTAATGAAAAAACAAAATGTCTGTATGATATAGATTAGCAAGAACATAGAATGTTTACTTGGCCATTCAAAATTTCCAATATAAAAACCTATTTACTACGATGATTAACTAAACATCTCTTTTACAAAGTTCTTATATGGACAGTTCTGATATAACAGAGTCGTTTATCAAGGCCAATGAGAGAAAAATACTAGTTTTCGAAAGAAAAGTCCTTTGGAAGATATTTAGCCAAGAAAATGAGAATAATGATTGGAGAATAAGACATAATCAAGAACTAGCCAACTTATATAAGGAGCGGAATATGATGAAATATATCCGAATAGCAAGCCTGAGCTGGGCGGGCCATATTATACGGATGGATAAGATCTCAACTCTAGAGTTCCATGTTGAGCAGCTTCTCTAATGAAGCTGCTCAGCATGGAACAGAGTTAAAGAAGAAGTGGGATGACCAAAGCTGAGTTGGATAAATGGAGTTAGTGCCGATACCGGAATTCTTGGAATCAGGAACTGGATGTTGAGGACAGATAAAAGTGTAGGGCCACTTTTAGGACAGCAAAGATCCAGTAATGGATTGTAGATCTTGGGATGATGATGATTAAAACATTCACATAAAAAAAGCAAAAAGATTGTTTTATTCATAAGTGGTATTATGAACATTTTACTTAAATAGATATAAATAAAATATAGAATTATTATTAAGCAATCTATTTTTTTAAATTTGTTGTTGATTTATGTAAAACATAACATAATGTTTACATAAAAAAAATATTACTACAACCCAGTAAGGGTCTTGGATTCAGTACTTTGTAAAGGAAGTACTATTCTTGGTAATTTCATGCTCAACCACTTTACAGAGGCTTGCTGTACCCTAGGAGGGTCTCCAGGTTTAATCAACACCTGATTTAACAAAGTAAATAATTATCTGCCATAGGTAGATTAGACGGCCCTCTGAGCATAGGAACACAGTGACTTACTAACTGAGCTACCACATCCTCAATGTTTGCATTGAAAGTCACTAAAATATTATTATAAAGCTGACATACTCTATATCCTGGAATCTGTAAAATTTAGAAATACGAAACTCTACTATAGAGTTACGGAGGGCAAAAAGAAAAAAAAAATTATAATGTAGTAGTGATTTTGTTGATCCCTCTGTATTATCTGGCCTGGAACTGAGCTCAGTTGATGGTATCTTTGGAAAGAGATAACGAAGTTATAAAATAAATTCAGCTTATGAAATTATAGCAAAAATATTTATCTTAGAAAACAAACGTTGAAGGATTAACTTTTTTTACTAAAGAAAATATATTACCATTATTTATAATCTTTTAGTAATACTTATTAACTTGTGCAGTTTAAAACTAATCCTATTTTAATAATGTTAAATGATGAAATAAAAACGTTCCTTAAAAAATATATTAATTGCAATTGAGAACAAAGCTTCATATGTTATCTGGTTGTATCTTTTTCATTATTAAAGTAAAAAAGTATAACTCAGTATCTGGTATTTAATATTAATTAAAAATAATAAACTTAATAATTATTTTGATTATTAATTAGTTGCAATATTGTACAATATTATGTCAATAAATTGGACAATCTCACATAAATGTAAAGAATGTTATCATTATTTATCCATATCGACATTATTCATATTGTTTTTAAGTTGCGTTGTCGAACTTTGAACAGAAATTGTTAACGCACCAAAATAAATAAACAATATTCTTTTACTTTTTTAAATATTTATTAAGAAACTATCAAATAGAAAATCTTTTTTGTTGACTTAGTTTGAATTTGATTGATGATAGAAGATTAAAAAAAAACAGTCCACTTCAACATATTGTTTTCAATCTTTTAAACTACCTTAAATCTTAAAGAATAAAAATAGATTATTTTCAAGATCTCGTTCTATTTATAGATAGATTTAAATAGTGGTTTTAACTATCTTGTGATAAATTTTCTTTTACTGCTATTCATTATTTACAAGGAATTATCAATTATTTCAAGAGAAAATATTCAGTGGTATTAGTAACAAAGTACTGAGTATTGTATTGTACATTTTCAACTATTTATAGGTATAATTAAATATGCTCAGACATGTATAATTAGTGAAAAAATGCCATATTAATGTCTTTATTATAATAAAACATAATCAAATATCGTTTTGAAATTATCCAATGGCTTGTTTTAACAAAAAAAAAAAAAAAAAAAAAACCTATATCACTATAACAATGAAGGGTCTTGGGTTCAGCACTAACGGATCCAGGATTTAATTTTGGGGAAGGGGTTTCAACCCAAAAGAAATAATCTAACTAGCTATATGAAATGGTGTTTAAGTTATTCTTGAAGTTCTATTAAATGTAATTAGACGAACAATAATACTTTTAGAGATTATTTTTTTCATAAAACATGGTTATATTTTACCATTTTAGGTTGACTTCAGCCAGAAAGCTCATCCATCCCCTCATTACCCTCCCACAGTAGATCTGTCTGTTGGATTAAGTACTGTGTATGGCAGTACTGTTATCTTGTTCAATGGTCTTGCAAGCAGTTGATTTGACCGAGATCACGCTCAATCACCAGTCTTTCCCTCTTAGTTAATTATTAATAATTATAGAGGCTGGGTGTGCACCAGGAAGGTCTCCTGACCCCAGGATCGATCCACAGCTGATAAAACAGAATAAATAATTTATCTACCATCAACCAGTTTCAAAACTGGAACCTCTAGCAATAGAAATCAGAATCCTAACACTCAACTACCCCACTCTATCTGTTTTATACTTGCCACTGATGTGTTTTAGTCATAATAAACTTTTAAGTTTTGAAATAGGAGTTGGTACTTCTCCATGAAATCAACTTTTGGTTGATACTTCTTTCATGAAAATCCATCCAACTCGAAAGGCAAAAAAGAAATATGTACTACTTTATCGTATTTAGTATAGAGTATTTATTTTATATAATAATATAAGCAATACTTTTCTGAATGTTAGAATTATTATTATTGACGACCAGTTGGCCCATGGCAATAACTTGCACAGTATAACAGTTAGCGATAAGATAGTAATATAATATGGGAATAAGTAAATGTACTCAATATATTGTAGAAAGGAGAAAATTATTTTTACTTTAACTTACTTATATAGCTGAAATATTTAGACAGCTATCAAATTTTGTTCCTCGAAACTAACTTTGAACCAACAGTACCCCGATCATGGACCCATATTTGTTAGGCAATAGCTTATATTTGGTACAAAACTGATTTCAAACCTTAATGAAATAATATATGTGTTAATACCAAACAATGAAAAATATAGGAACAATATAAACAGAATGGTTCTTGCAACTTTTATATTAACTTATAAATGTGTATTCAGTGGGGAAAAGTCATGGAATCCAGCCCAAAAAAATCTAAGAAATTATATTAACTATAATAAAATCTTTCTATGTATCTATTTATAAGTGACCTAATTTGGTTCCCTTCTTAAAATAAATTCTCACAATTTGAATTTAAATTCCAAAGCCAAGTGCGAACTCACACAACACACTAATGTAACATTTTCTTTTTATAGTCTGCCATAATGGTTCTTTACCACCCCAATTATCTACTAAAGATATATTTATAAGCTCAATTGACTTTAGTCGACATAAAGAGTCCAATTTATAAATTACTCTTTACATATCGAATTTTTATCTTATCACTATTTACTAAAAGGCTTTGTTACAACTTATGGATGCAAGAAAGAAGAACTTGAGTTATAAATTCAGTGAAGAAGGTGTTTATGGACAGTGTTAGAAGCAGCCTCCGAGCGAAACAATATCATTTTCTAATACTTTTCAGTAAGTTATTGAATGTATAAAGTAATTTAGTGGGTGCACTCATTTAATTCTGAAAGCTTTTAAATAGGGAATTAGATTATTTTTCGGGACTTTCCCTTTAATGTTCTTTCACATATTAGGTGGTTTATTAACAATTTAATTGCTATCAAAATGATTTTTGACAACGTTGAACATTTTAATGTAAATAACAACAAAGATAATTAGAAATACACCTAATATGAAGCAATCGATACCATAGACTAAGATGAACATAAATGATAAAATAACTAGCTCTTATTCTACTCAACATAAACACAAGTGAAAGAACAAATGGACCCCCCATCAAAGGGAAAGCATTTTTTAAAATTTCGTCAGTCATTTTCAAAAGAACTTGTAGGTAGTAATTTCGTGTTCCGAAGATCATACCAGTGTGACCAATGGATGGCGGACTAACATTTTTTTGGAGTCACCTACATGATATATATAGTAAGGGAAAGTATTGCGATCGCGAAAAATTTCGAATCCGAGTTTTTAACAGAAATGCATGTTTTTAGGTTCCTTGAGTCCAAATAACCTATTCAATCAAAACAGTCTGACTGTGTGTTTGTATGTAAACAGCTTAACTCAAAAACGAAAAGTCGTATGAAACCTTTAATTGCGTATTTAAGGTTTGTCTATGGCTGTGATCTTACAGACATACAGATATCTTAAAACACCTGTTGCGGTGCCCGTATCACACAACTTAATAACTAAAACGAATTTTAATATCTCAAAGTTATTGAACATTGGCTCCTCTGAACAAATATAAAAATTTATTGGGGGGTGTCCACTCACACGATTTTCCTACCTATTTTAGGAAAGTTTTTGATATCTTTCAATATGTCTTTTTAAAAAACAAACTATTGGATAAGATTTATTTTCATGAAAATGGATCAAAGAACAGACATCAGTACGCCTTCTTTGATAAACTAAAACAATGTAAACTAGCTTGTGGAAGATCAGCGTAAAAAATTCTATACACTCTAATATTGCTATTCAAAAATTTTTTTACCATAGCCCAATTTTGTCAGACAATAACATCTGTTAAAAGTGAAACTTGTGTGATGCGGGCACCAATTTTTTTTACTTTAACTTACTTTTCTTTTTTCTTTCTCTTTCACCCGTTTCTGGCACCGGCATTCGATCATAATCTTAAATAAAAAATTAAAATAGCTGTGAGGTCGTTAATAGTTGTCCGAAATGTATAATTTTTATATAGGGAATTTCATTACTTCTCTTTATTTAATTACATTATTTATTATCTTTATGACTTTTTCCATGAATTTTCCCGGAAATTCAGTACATGTATGAAAATTAAAAGGAAATTAATTAGAAAATTATAGAAAAGTAAAAATCTGGTGTGTCCACTCACACGACTTTCCTATCTATTTCAGAAAAGTTTTTATATCTTTACATATGTCCATCAAAAACCCCAAAACATTTAATCACAATTATTTTTCTGAAAATTGATCAAAGAAAGGTTTTAGTACGATTTGTTTGATAAATTAAAGCAATGTAAACCGGCTTAAAGTATATCAGTGTAAAAATTTCATAATATTGCTGATCAAAAACTTTTTACCATAGCCTAATTTGATCACACGATAATTTATTTTAAAAGTAGAGACAATAGTGAAGCTTGTGTGATGCGGGCAAGAGATTTTCTTACTTTCACATAGTTATCTTTTTTCTCTTATTATCCATTTCTGACATCAGGATATGTACCTATAATCTTACATTGGAAATTTAATAGCTGTAACTTCCTTAATAGTGGACCGAAATGAACGATTTTTATATAGTTTTGTAGGGAATTTCATTACCTTTCAAAAAAACCTTTTAAAAATCTGTTTTTACTATTAAGGAACTTGATCATGACTAATAAGGAAGCTACACCTATTCAATTTCCAAATTCCAGACTGACAGACCAATGACTAAAAATGTGTTTTTCGGACTCTTGGTGCTCTGAAACGTATAGATTCGTCGAGAACCGCATATCGGAAATTTGACCCGATTGCAATACTTTCCTTACGGTAGTATAGGTAGGAAAGTAAATAAGGTTGTTTACCTCTGGGATACAGATATAACAAGATGTATCCTCCAGTTCGTAGCTATCAATAAGAACCTCATGAATGTCACAGCTGTTATCACAATAATACTTCCATTCGAAAAAACAAGATGAAAATTGTCTTAGTCTTGACTTATGTAAGACCTTGAATACTGAGCAGCAAAGGAATTAACAATTGGGTAATTATTTACGAACGGTCCTCCTCTCGCCATCTTGGCTGAAGTGATGTTATGTCCCGTGTTCTGATAACGTTTACCAAATCTAGCACCAGAAAGCGCCACTATTGCGGAGGGGTTGTCTTGTCCCCTCCACCTTACGTTCATTACAAATAATTACCAATTGTAACCAATATATAGTGCCCACCATTTTTTTTAACTTGTCGATTTCTTTGTATCTTCAATATATCGATTAACCAAACTTTATATTTCAGATGTTATTATTTACACATATTACCTACATCAATTTTTTTTACCATTATATATTACTAATATTATTTATAATTGTAGTGTTTATATATTGCCCTATTGAATGATTTATTAGGCAAGAAAGTGTAAGTTATCTTCATCATGTGTATTCCGCCAGACGTAACTCATTACCTTCTTCTTCATAAAATGTAAAATGTCCCTTAGTTATATAAATGAAGTATAGACCTATGAAAGATTTAGGTTTTACTTCATCTCATGTTTTGGCTTCCAGCCTCAAACTTTCCAGACATTGTTTAATGAGTTTATTAATTTCTTCCTAAGGTTTCCCTATATGTATTTCAAGACTGTAAATAATTTAACTATCGAGAATGACTTATTGTCCAAATAAGGATAAATTACCACCAGTAATGATCAAATTGACCAAGGAAAAGTAACCTAGAATACCTTATTCTTTAGTATAAGCATAAAAATATTATGTGGATAAGATGGAAATGGGTGTTCAATCGATGCTTATTTAATGGTGGGTAAGGAATGGTTAATTTAAAAAAAGGCGGGTAATATATAACCTAAACGATCTAATTTCTATATTTACTGAAAACAGAGGTAAGGTGGAGGGGACAAGACAACCCCTCCGCAATAGTGGCGCTTTCTGGTGCTAGATTTGGTAAACGTTATCAGAACACGGGACATAACATCACTTCAGCCAAGATGGCGAGAGGAGGACCGTTCGTCAACAATTGAATATAATATATTGTTCTCTTTTAAAATTATAAAACATTTACTGCACCTACTAAGTGTGCTTATATAGTGTCAATATACTGTATTGTCATTATATTATATTGTATGTAAGGTTACTTGAGCAACCTTTAAACACTTCAACTGTCACTTATCTTTAAATCAGATGTTAATGATTATTTATTAGAAAATACCTTCTTGTATTGTTATATTGGATTAGTGTTATAATTAACTTGTGTTGTAATAACGTGTAATTAAATTCCTATGTCGAACTTGTCTTTAGCAAAAATATGTTGGTATTTTTTTAGTAAATATGAAATCTGTTTTTTGTGCTCCTCTTGTTCAATATGTTGTACACTTTTTAAGTTCTTACAAGTAGTTGTATTCTGATTTTGAAGAGGACCGTATGTCTCAAACTGATCAAGTTTTGACCGTGTTAAATTTATATTTCTATCTTTTCTATCTATTCTATCAGAAGAGAGATCTTCTGATGTTATGATTTTTGTGTCATTGGTACGTTGCAAAATTCTTAGATTCTCATCTTGTAGTAATTTAAATTTCTTGATGGCATCTATACCTAGTAATAAATCATAGGAGAAATTATTATTCTTGACTACATATGTTGTAATGTAATCAGTAATGTCTCCAATACGGAGTCTAATTTTAGCCCGGGCTGAGGTGAAATTAAGTCCGCCGATAGTTCTTAACGCTGCTCTTTGTTTAATTAACTTCAACTTCAGCAAATCAGCAATTTGTTGATTTATTAATGTTACATTTCAGCCACTATCATAAATAGCCTTAATTTCTAAGATCTTTTATAGACATGATTTATTCAATTAAAGTAAAAGAATTTAATTACACGTTATTACAACACAAGTTAATTATAACACTAATCCAATATAACAATACAAGAAGGTATTTTCTAATAAATAATCATTAACATCTGATTTAAAGATAAGTAACAGTTGAAGTGTTTAAAGGTTGCTCAAGTAACCTTACATGTATCAAGGAAAAATATAGATTTTCTATCCTTTAAAGCATTATAGTTCCTCTAACTAGCGTTATTAAAAAAAAAATCAGGTGCGCACAACATACGACTTTCACTTACCACCCTCTTCTTAGCAAAAGTAAGTATTTTCAGACAAAGGGGAAGTAAGTAAAAGTAAACATTATAGACCCTCTATTTATTTAAATTTTATTGTGGGTCTTTTTATTTGTTTAAATACCTCTATATAGACATATTTTAATTTTTTTATCGCCGTTTCCCAAATAACAAAGATAGCACTTATAAAAACCGCATATGTGTATGTACATAACATTGTTGGAGTCAGTATTATATTAAGCTCATTTTAGAATAGAATAGAATAGAAAATAACTTTATTCTGGGACGAAGTCCCTTTAGAATAACAAATTAGAACATAATTAAAATACTACATCTGGCTAAAATAAACAATAATAAAAAAAGAGAAAGTAAAGAAAATATTAGTTAAACAAGCTATTACAAAAAAAAAAAAATCTATTTACAAAACACTTAAAACTATGATAAAACACTTAAGACTATGTACAGTAGGAAAAATTATAATAATACTCTTTTGAAAAATGAAATAATAAAAAATAAATTGAATTCTTCTTTAAAATGAGGTGTGTTTCTGCTAAAAAAGAAAAGACAAAACTGACAATATAAAATATCAGTGTCTTTAAATAATGATTAATATGTAGACTCATCATTGTCAAATGCTAGAGGTACCGATTTAATTAAATACCAATAAAAAATAATAATAAATAAAACAAAAAAAAAAAAAAAAAAATAGATGTGGTCAGTGGCATTAAGAGCCGGAAGATATTGTAATATCCCTAGTGAAGTTCACAGTATAGAATAGTACTATCATTTGATGATGAGTAGAATATCGAAAGTTTAGCAAGTATCTGACTGTTTTTGGAATAGGAATTGGAATAGGAGGGATTTGAATGTGGATATGGAGGGGGAATACCGAATTTTGATAGGTAGAGAATTCCAGAAATTGACAGCGCGAGCTATAAAGGAATTCTGAAATGAGGCAGATCTGTGCGAAGGGATGTAAAGGTCAGAAGGTCGAGATCTTGTTGAAAGGGAATGGACTGAGGACTTGAATTGGAGAAGGTTGTAGGCGTAAGAAGGACGATGGTTGTCCCGTATTTTACGTATGGAAGTGTGTTCTAATCTTTCGGGTGAGCTCGGCTCGGCTCGTATTCCTTCGGTCTTACATTACAACTATCAGTTACGATTTCTTATTTCCCCTTTAGTTAATTACCAAATTCATTTATATTTTACTAATTGGCCGGTGCGAAAAAATTGTAGAAAATTTTGTTTAGTGAAGAAATCGCAAAACAATATGGAAATTAGTAGTTCGTAGGTATTATGTAAAGAAGGAATTAATATTTTTTCCTTGGTCGATTACAATATTCCATCAAACATAACAGACCAAAATATTTGTACAAATTGCTTTGGTAAGACCTTTTTTTAAACGCTGACTGGAAGGATAACAAAAGTAACATAGACAAAATAATGCCCCGATCATGAAAAATTCTAAATTATTAAAAAAAAACAAAAAGTAAGAGCAACCAAATGTCTTTAAAAAAAATATATCAGCCAGGAAAAAAAATTTAGACTATTCTACTTCTAAATGCAATATCTTTAAAATTATACATTATTAATTATACCAAAACTAATGGACTGTATCTTTGTTAATAATTGTCCGATTTTTACAATTTTGTTGTTTTGTAGGTAATTTAGTAATCTTTCTAATTATCATGGGTACAATCCAGAAAAAAATGTATACTTTTTGAGTTATTCGCAAGTAAATTTTCTTTTCCTCCATAACTTTTTTCCCCAGAAATTTCGGGGAATAGGACTATTTTTCGCATGTGAAGAGGAAGAATATCTTCAAAATAGAGTGGTCAATCATTGGATCAGATGAAGAATTGACAAAGTTCTGGAGTACCGACAAAAAAAAACACCTTTTAGAAATAATATATAGGATATTTAACTATTTTTTGTATAAAAGATTAATTTGAAATGGTTAATTATTTTAAATACAAAAAATTACGAAGTACTTTAGAGGAAGCTAATTTTCAATATTATTCAACAGTCGTTAGTGAACATTAATGAGAATAAAACCTACATTATATTAAAAACTGTTTAATAATACACTGATATACTGAGTTTAATCAAAATCGTTAAAGCTGTTTTTGAGAAAATTATGAAAATGTGTTAAATCGATTATATAAAATACAACTTTCTGTTTGACGGTTTAGACTAAAATGTTGCTGTAACATCTAAGGATTATAAAAACTTCAAATTCGCAATTTCAGTTTCGTGCGACTTTTCGTTTTTGGGCTTGACTGTTGACATACACACACACATACTATTATGAGGGACTTGGTAATTTCGACTCAGTAGACCACAAAACGCGTATTTCCGTTGAAAACTCAGATTAGAAAATTTTCACCATCGCAATACTTACCCTCACTGGTACAGTAAAATTACATATATAAATAAGTGAAAGTAAAAAAAGCTGTAGCAAAATTAAGAATCCGCAACCAAAGCGCTAAAAAAGTTCGGTCGAAAATTTCCAACATATTGATGCGGTTTATCAAAAACTTTTTAACCGGATGTATTTTTTTCTTAATTGTACCCATGATAATTAGAAAGGTTACTAAATTATCTACAAAATAAAAAAAAAGAAATCGTAAAAATCTATTAGAAATATGCATAATTTAAACAATTCGTATTATTGATATATTAACTTTATTATTTCTTAAAGACATTTGGTTCTTGTTATATTTTATTTTTTTTTTAATAATTTAGAATATCTCATGATCGGGGCATTATTTTGTCTTTGCAGGTCCTAGCAAAGGAATTTATACAAATATTTTGGTCTATTATATTTAATGGAATATTGTAATCGACCAAGGAAAAAATATTAATACCTTCTTTACATAATACATAGGAAAGTACTTATTTCCATATCGTTTTGCTATTTCTACACTAAACAAAGTTTTCTGCGAATTTTTCGCACAGGCCAACTAGTATGTTTTATTTATATTGAAAAAAATAGCAATAATAATAACGGATGGACTTACCAAAAAAGTTGTATTGTATATGAATTCAGAATGCCCTACATGCTAAAATAAATTCAGTTTTCAAGTATTAAAAAAAGTTTCTGTACAGCGCTGCACAAGTTCGATCGAAAATTTCCAACATATTTAAGCGAGTTATCAAAAGCTGTTTACCCGGTTGTTTCTTAGTTTACGTGAGTTTCTACAAGAATTTGATCAAAAAACATAACCGTCAAATTGTATTACACTGGCATTGGGGGGGGGGGGGGTTTAGTGGTAATATCGTAGTTCGTGGGGGAGAACATGTTACGATCTCATATTTCCCCTTTTAGTTAATTATCAAATTCTTTTATATTTTACTAGTTAGAAATAAGTAGTTCCTATGTATTATGTAAGGAAGGAAGTAATATTTTTCCCTTGGTCGATTACAATATCCCATCAAACATAACAGATCAAAATATTTGTACAAATTGCATTGCTAAGACGTATTTTTAAACGCTGACTGGAAAGATAACAAATAGACAAAATAATGGCCCGATCATGAAAAATTCTAAATTATTAAAAAAAACAAAAAGTAAGAACAACCAAATGTCTTTAAAAAATAATATATCAGTAAGGAAAAAAAATGTATTAGACTATTCTACTTCTAAATGCAATATCTTTAAAACGGAAGACATTATTAAGTATACCAAAACTAATGGACTGTATCTTTGTTAATAATTGTCCGATTTTTACGATTTATTTTGTTTTGTAGGTAATTTAGTAATCTTTCTAATTATCATGGGTACAATCCAGAAAAAAAAATGCATACTTTTTGAGTTATTTGTAAATAAAGTTTCTTTTCCTTCATAACTTTTTCCCCAGAAATTTCGGGGAATAGGACTATTTTTCGCATGTGAAAGAGAAGAATATCTTCAAAATAGAGTGGTCAATCATTGGATTAGATGAAGAATTGACGAAGTTATGGCGTACCGACAAAAAAAAACACCTTTTATAAATAATATATAGGATATTTAACTATATTTTGTATTAAAGGTTTATTTGAAATAGTTAATTATTTAAAATATAAAAAATTACAAAGTACTTTAGAGGAGGCTAATTTTCAATATTATTCAACACTCGTTAGAGAACATCAATCAGAATAAAATCTGCATTATATAAAAAACTGCTTAATAATACATTGATATACTGAATTTAATCAAAATCGTTAGAGCAGTTTTTGAGAAAATCGTAAAAATATGTTAAATCGATTATATAAAGCACCACTTTCGGTTTGACAATTTTGACTAAAATGTTGCTGTAACATCCCAGGCTTATAAAAACACGATTTCGCATGTGAAGGGACAGAATATTTTCAAAATGATTATATTAATGCCGTATTAATGAAAATTTCCAACATATTAAAGCGAGTTATTAAAAGCTGTTAGTTTACGTGAATTTCTACAAGAATTCGATCAAAAAACATAACCGTCAAATTGTATTACATTGGCATTGGGGGGTTTTAGTGGTAATATCGTAGTTGGGGGAGAAGATGTTAATCAAATAAAGATCGGATAACTTTAAAATACCGTTACGTTCATGACAATTACATAATTAGGGAAAACCCTCTGAGAACATTACGCCAATCATTGCAATTTGAAGACTCTGTCAAAACACACTGTAATGGTCGTATATGTCGGCGCCAGTAATTGTTTGTTATTTAAAACTGTTACATATCATCGCTAATGCAATGAGTCTCATTTCTCCTATTCTTTTGACACTTATATCCTTCTTAAAATTAAAGAAACTATAAATTATTATAGCAAATAATAATAATAATAAGGCTTAGCGAACCCAAAGGTTCGATGCCGATACATCCAATCGCTGTATTTATGTTTCTGTAAATATGGTGAATGTGCTCTCTGAACTCTATTATAAATTTTTTACATACATTAGGCCAATAATCACCAACATTTTAATTTTTAAGCTATTAATTACGATGTTTCGACCATATTAATGGCTACTTTCAAGTCTTAATGAGTCCTCTGTTAGTTATTCATTATTAATGTCGCATTATTTTGTTCAGTGAACATTAAATTGTCCTGCTATTTAAGAGTTTCCCCTACGTCAACTCAAGTCGGGGAAAGGGACAAGTCCCTCCAGAAATGACGTAGGGGAAACTCTTAAATAGCAGGACAATTTAATGTTCACTGAACAAATTATTGCTTCATTAATAATGAATATATAACGGAGGACTCATCAAGAATTGAAAATGGCCCTTAGTATGGTCGAAACGTCGTAATTAATAGCTTACAAATTAAAATATTGGTGAATATTGGCATAATTTATTGTAAAAAATAAAACCTCAAGACACCAATATTAGGAAAAATGAACAGAAGATCTATTATAAATGTTCTTAATTGAGACAGACTGTAATATACTATCAATAAACAAGTAAAAGTTTCGATTAAAGTTAATTTGGTTAGTATAATATCTCAATAGTTAATTAGTAAACCGATTTTAAGATCCTCAGAAAAAATATTTTATTTATATTCAAGAAATAGGAACCAATATATATATATATATATATATATATATATATATATATATATATATATATATATATATATATATTAAAAATTATTTTACTATCTTTTTATTTATCTTTTGTTTGTTCATAATATATATATATATATATATATATATATATATATATATATATATATATATATATATATACATTATGAACAAACAAAAGATAAATAAAAAGATAGTAAAATAATTTTTAATATGAATCATTTTCTATGATGAACTTAAATTGTTGGGTGCTTGGCTAATTTTGCCTTTAATATCCAATATAGAAACTTACTCATTATTTAAACTGGCCAAAACCATTCATGAACCATGGTAGGTCAGGTTGAATTTTACAAAGCAGCATAAAAAAATGGTATTTCAAGTTTTTTGGTCTATTTACAGAAAGGAATGTTTACAGAATTAATACTATGTGCAAAAAAAAGAAATAATACTAAAGGAAAATTTAAATATAAATGTAGAAGTGATAACAAAAACAAAAAGGCATGCCACATCTAAATCTAACAAGAAAACGATACACCAGAGCACATACTCGAACACAAGCTAATTCAAGGAATTAACAAAATTAGCCCCAAGAAACAGAAGAAGGAAGGGTTCTATTTTTTCCAAGGCTTACTTAATCTTGGTTACAATATACATCTATATATAAATAGAAATGTCAAATTTATTCTAGGACAACGTCCATTAAAAATAACAATATTTTTCATATATATATATATATATATATATATATATATATATATATATATTTTTTTTTTTTTTTTTCTTTTCTTGGTGTGTATGTGTCTTTGTATAATATTTTATAAAATTATTTCAAAAAGATCCTATATTTTTCCTCGATCTTCATAGGTGCCTGAGATTAAGGAAGATGAAACCTCTGAAATTGGTGGACGACAATATCATGTTACAGGACTCATCCTGGGGGGTCTGTTGACTTTGGTGATAAACACAAAAAATATTGACCCACAGTTTATGAAAAAGTGCACATGTTTTTTTTTTCTTGTTTTTTTTTGGATTCAAGTTATTTTGAAAAGAAATATTTCAGTTTATGGATTTTATGTAATGTAATTTCTTCCGTTTTTAAACATTATTTATTCTATGAGCTTCTTCCCTTAGGAAAACCATTTCAAAACTGCAGGGCTATTTATAGTAATTTGTCTCAGTTTGTATAACCAGTTGTTATAATGGTATATAACCTACTACGAATATTCAAAGTCTACTTTCGTTTGCTCTGTTTTTAAGAAGAAGAGAGGAATAAATATGTTAGGAAGAATGGGGATGGTTTATGCACCATCGGCCCTCGGGAAGGATGGGCACCCCTGGACATTTTTACATAACTAGTTACTCTGTGAAATCATTATATTTTTACTTTAAGGTTGTTCAAACTAAGAAATCAAAATAATTTTTCAGTTTTTTAATTGAATAATTGAATAAAACATCATTCATTTTTAGCTGGAAAAGTTCTAGAAATGTAGCTATGTTATGAAGCCTGTTCTTCTTTCTCCTTACAAATTGTAATAAATCCAATTATTTTCTTCAAATATTTTCAAGTGCATCCATATTCACATAAATAAATTCTAAAACTTCTAACCAAATATATACATTTATTTTTAAATGTTCAATATTATATTTGCTTGTTTAACAATAATTATGTTGAATTTCCATACATAATAATTACAAGAGTAAGCACACCAGTGATGGCAATAGCTAAGGAAATTTTGGTCTTTTTTGGATAATTCAGCCGTAATTATTATAGTTATAAACTTCTCCGTTGGACATATAGAATTTATAGGGTACCCTTTTTCTATTTAATTCTATAAAATTGAAAAAAAAAAATTCAATTATGTAGATAAAACCTCCATTAAAAAAAACAACAACACCTTTTTGCACTAGTGATGGACATCCCGAAATTCAATCCTTCCAGTAGTGGACAGAGGGTCGGTACCAGTAATGGACATACCTCAGAAAAAATTTAAAATCTTTATTTAACTATAAAGATAAAATAACATAAATGTTCAACTTACTCTTAGCAAAACTGTTAGTAGGAAGTATAACACACATGATCTCAAGAGCACTATAGAAACAACAATGATAGGCATTTTGAAATTTTCTTTTGAGAAGTTTGTTCATACAGTTGTTAATAGAGAGCATTGTTCTTCAATATAGAAACAATTTTAAGCTTTAAACAAACAAGGAAGCTTATTATTTACATTTAAAGTCCAATCTGTCCATCACTAGTTCGTTTACCCTGTCATATTTTTTTTTTTTTTTGTCCTTCGCCCCCTCCCCCAATCGAAATGGAATGTACATGGTCTGTAGCGACACCTATGCACCTACATACATAATTATTTGAAAATAAAAACCATTGTATAATTATTTGCAATTATTGATTTATGATAATTACATTATTTCACATCTGAGATATTTAATAATTATCAAATTAAACAATAGAACGTGCTTTTTTTTTTCAGGAAGTTTAGAAGAAGGAGGAGACGATAAACGACGAGGAAGAAATCGAGAACATCGACCACTACGGAGGTATTCCAGATTAGAGACACAATGTGGATCACGAGGTAAGCTCTACACTTATCTCATTTCCCGTCCGAAGATATCGTTCGCTCGCAAGATATCTCGATTGCTATCTCATAACTCTCGATTATTATTACATTAATGTAATACTTTAGTCGTGTAATATCTCCTCTATCGGCAACCATCAACAACACATCTATGGAGAGTTTCTTTCCAGCCCGGTGAGTTTTTTGAAAGTTGAAATATTCAAAAGTTATTTAAAATTACACATGCACTGGCATTATTTAGCACATTGGATTGAAAACAGTTTCAACTAAAATACTTTTTTGTTTAATTTTCTTTATTAATCGATCATTTGAATGACATAAAAAAATAATTATCAATTATGTAAACAAAATTATTATTGAACGTTTGAATAAAACATAAATGGATTTGCACCTTTCCACTTTTTTCTACTGATGTATATAGTTCGTGGTACAGAAACCTTTTTATAAAATTATTAACATCCGACTGAAACTTCGTAAATAGCTTCATATCATCGTAACCTACAAGAATTACATTTATGATAATTCTGGAAATTGGTGCATTTTCAATCTCGTGATCGGCAAACATTGTTTATTTAAATATGTACTAAAAATTCCTCGCAAGGGGCTCATTACCGCGTATGGGGAGCGTCCCACGGGTGGCGGATCTGGGGATGGTCGGTGGAAATTCCTTGGAAGTTCCTCCCGGCTAAGTCCCATGGACTCGCTGACCAACAATGAGAGGGGCCCTCCAGACTTGCTGGAGGGAGGGGACCTCCAGACTTGCTGAAGGGTGTGACGTAGGATTGAACGCCCTACTCACATATCTTTAGTTCACCAAACACCACAAATAGTCATGAATAGTTGTTGGGCTTTGTAACGAGAGAATTCCTAAAAGGTTAATATGTGCGGTGCCGAATGGTAAGCGTCCGAGGGGTAGACCGAAGCGAAAGTGGGAAGATTGCATTAAAGCCGATCTGAAGGGACTGGGTTTGGACGGCGAACGGTGGAGGGAGGTGTATAACAAGCGATTGGTGGTGTCGGCATCGAACCTTCGGGTTCGCTAAGCCTTTTATTATTATTATTACTAAAAATTCATGAATACTCATTTGCTTTCCACTTAAATCGTAAGTTAATATGATCACAAAGTCGAAAAAAAAGTGGTCTACAAAAATATTGGTCTGTATGGCGTCACCCCCACCCCCAAAATGCCAAATATGTTATATAGGCCAAACGGCCTAATATTTTTGTAGGCCACCAAATTATCTTACGATCCAAGTGGAAAGCAATTGGGTATTTAAGAATTTTTATTACCTAACTAAATATACAAAATTTATCGATCTCCAGATTGAAAACGTCCCAATTTCAAGATTTTTCGTGAATAAAATAGTTGTAGGTTACGATGAGATGTAGCTATTAACGAAGTGTCAGGCGGATGTTAATAATGTGGTAAAAAGAAATCTTTACCAGGTACTAATATTCGTACATTCACTTTTATACGTACCTACAAAAGAAAATCATTGTTGGTACTGCATTCAGTACCATTTTTGAGTTATTGGCAAATAAAAATTTAAATCGAACCTATTTTTAAAAAAATATATATATTTCAATGTACTATGCTCTATCGGTTACAATTTCAGGCAAAAGAAATTACTTTTCGATGATGAAAATTCGTGTTTGAGGGTTTTTCCAGATACGAAATATAAATTTCAATTTGTGGTTTCTCAATAAAAAACAGTTGGACCCACTATGCTTCTTCAGTTGGTACAAGTTGTTTCATTTCCACATTGTACTTATACGATACTGATATAAATTTTTCATAGTAGAGCTCTCCTAAAAATATAAACCAAAAAATATGTAAAAAATAAAAAAAAAATTTATCGGACTTGATTCTTTTCTATTTTGATGATTTTTCCCCCAGCTTTTTTCGTTTTGTAGTAAATACAAGAAGTTTTCAAATACTTATCGATTAAATGAACCAAACAATTATGAACCCAACACGTTACTTTTTTTTACCCTATTTTCGGGGATGTATGTTCCATAAATAAATTAAAAGGACTTCAAGTAGAAGAATTTAGCCAAGTTTCATTAAAATCGTTACAGACGTTTTGGCGCTATAGTCCATAGCGACTCACGTTTTTCGGCTGCCATTGCGAAACAAAAAGCCGGATTGTAATGAAATGTATATAACAAAAACTGAATTTTATTGCAACGTTTTATAAATATTTCAAAGCAATTGGTGAAGACCTTTCGGAGATTAGCAATACCAACAAACTAATGTTTACATTTTTATTTATATACAATGTTTCCAAAACGTTTTTATTTATAACACTAAAACTCGTCTATGAATACTAAACAAAAAAAATAAAAATAAAATTGGTTAAGAAACAGAGAAGATAAAGAGACTATATAAGTATGTTATATAGATAAATTTAAAGAGCACCAAGTTTCATTGAAATCGGTACATTCGTTTAGGCGCTACATTATATAGCAACGCAGGTTTTTCAGCCGCCATTTTGAAAAGAAAAGGCGGATAGTAATGTCGTTGAAGGAGGATCATCCTTCGGTGACCTCTAACTTTAAATCCAAATTTGAATAAAAATAGGTCCAGTAGTTTAGGTGAAAATGCGCGGACGGCGGACGGACAAAAAATTTTTTATTCGTTTTTCGAATTCTACTTATCCTGAAAGGTAAAACCTCAAATTTTGAATTTTTTGTTGGATTACAATGGTTTATTATTAAAAAATAATAAACCGAAAAATTGGATAAATGTGAACTGTGAAAGAATTTGATGATTGGATAAGGGAGAAAATGGAAAAAAATATCTTCACATATTGAAAACCAATTTACCCAAATCAGAGTAAAACTCGAGAACTAGAAGTTAACAGCGGATTGATTCAATATTTAATATTTAACATTCATTCATTAAACAAGTATTGTCCATTGAGAAGTTTGACATTAGATAGCTATTTTCTTATTAATACATTCCATGTTTAAGCTACACATGTTTATACTAGGGGTACCCATCAAAATTGAATATATACAATTACTTACTAGAACCTATTTAGACTTATGTCTCCCCTTCATCGCCTTTAAGGCTATACGGGGTTTTCCCGAGCCAGGGGGTAAAGGCGGGGATTTAAAAGTCTTTCCAGGCACCGGATAAAAAAAAAATTCGGATATCTGATTGCTTGGCAACTCGCGGTGCTGTGCACACGCGTTAGTCCATTAGGCCACCACGCCACCTAAATGACATGGCCATAACACACATCTCAGGTAACGTTCTTAAAATGTTGAAGAGGAGTTGGATGAGGGACCTCGTTGCCTAACAATTAATGTTAATACCTTCCTCATGTCTCTCATGCTATTTATTTTATCAGAAATCGTCAATATCACTGGTTGTCATATTTTTTTTTTTGACAGAGAATAAATATTATAAGATAAACAAAAACCCTTTAACTTATTTCAACGATCTAATGATATTTTAAATAAAAGTAATTTAGACAAATCAAACGTGTAGAAATGACTTAGAGAATTCAACTTGAGTACGACAGTTATGATCGATCGAAATACGCCTCAAAGTTCGAGCGCACTGAGGACTGCTGAAATTATACATTGTATTATTAAAGACACTAAGTAGCTCTTTCTCGGCTAGCTTTTTTTTTCGGTGGATTACAAACTGTGGATTATTGAAAATAATAAACAAATGAAAAAAAAAATCAATTCTGTTTTGGGGCGGCTTCAGTCCGAAATTATTCAGTTTTGATTCCACTAAATCTCATTGCTGTGTACCTTTACATACTGTATTTCACTGACTAAACAATTACACATCATGATTCTATTCAAGATCCGAGATCTTTCCTGATAATGAAAGTTTGGGAGAATTCAATGCATCGCTCTCATAATTAGCATCATGTAGGAGTTAAGAACTTTTTAGGAAGGGGAGGGGGGTAGACAGAGAATTACGAATTGTATGATGTTAGGATTAAATTATTTATTTTTATAATTTAATTAAATGTCTTTAAAGAACATAACAGAAGCTTAAAGCTTGTTTGTATTTTTCAGATTCGGATATCCACTAATCACGCCAAGGCAAGTATTATGAAGTAAGATTTGAAAAAAAATCTTAATTAATAGGAGGAATTAAAAACTAGACCCATGACTATTTGTTGTGTATGTGAACTGTATCCGGTTAATATAATTGAGGTGAATACATCGCGACGAATCAAATGGGCTTAGTAACGAAAGAATTCCTAAAAGGTTAATATTTGCTGTACCGAATGATAAACGTCCGAGGGGTAGACCGAAGTGAAGGTGGGAAGATTGCATTAAAGCCGATCTGAAGGGTATGCATTTGTACAGCGAACGGTGGAGGGAGGTGTGTGATAAGCGATTTGTGGTGTCGGCATCGAACCTTAGGGTGCGCTAAGCCATTTATTATTACTAAAAATCAGTCCCATGATTCTTTTTGGAATTATAACGAAAGTACGAGGTACATACCTGTTTATAATAAGAATAATAAACATTGACAGAAATCGAAGAAGAAAGGCTGGAAATCGCGAACTATGAATATCTTCAATGATGTAAAGATGATTGAACGTGATATAATGTGAGGAGTTGATCGGGGGTGCGGGTCAAATAAATAATAAATTACATAAATAGTATTATTTAATTATTAAGCCGACGTTTCGACCCACCTTAGAGGTCTTCATCAGAGCTACAAAAGATACAAAATATAAAATATACATGGTGAAAATAAAATACATGAATTATAAGTAGATATCAAATAAGAAACAGTTGTCTGATAAAGAAACAATAAGATAACATCAGAGATATAGTGGGTGACAGTGTAGTTAATTATATGTACCTTTTATATTTTAAATCTTTTGTAGCCCTGATGAAGACCTGTAAGGTGGGTCGAAGCGTCGACGTAAAAATTAAAAATACTATTTTTTTAAAATTTAGTATTTATTTGACAGTACCTCCCGAGCAACTCCTTCTGATATGAATATTTTCTTTCATAAATCAATTGTGCAAAAACAAAAATTATCCTCCACACCTTACAATTTTAGGCTTTCAAGATATACAAAAAACTAAAATATCGAAACAAAAAGTGACTTCGTGGCTTAGTTACTTAGTGGCTTACTTCAAGTTATTAGTCCATAACAGGTATATAAAAGGTAGATATTTTTAAAATTCAGGTTAAGACCCGGCGGACTATTTAAATGAGGGTAAGAGCTAATGGGTATTAAATGTCATTTATTTTTTCTTCTAACAATTGAACATTTTCTTCTATAAAATGAAATTGTTACAGCTGTTTTCGAAAAAAAAAATTTGCAAATTGATTATATAAATTGACAATTCTGCTAAATCGATGTTAATGAAGAGGTTAACAGCCCAGACATGCGTTGTATCAGTTTCGTACTACTTTTTTTTGTATGTTGTTTTTTTGTAAGTTGTTCACACACACATCAAATTTTTCGAAATTTGTAATAAAAAAAAATTAAAACGTGTATTTCCCTTATAACTCGAATTTGAAGCTATCGACGATAAGAATACTTTCCAAGACTATATATTTTAAATGTCTGCACCGAAGAGAAAGGATACCATGTAAATTTTTTTATAAAATAATTTATGGACTAAGAAACAAATTATAAAGTTCAAAGTTATGGAATATTGGTTCCTCTGAACAAATAAAAAAATGTGTCATAGGCGTTATTTACCTACGAGGTACTATACAGGGCATTTCAGGGTTAAATGACCAAACTGAAAAAATGAACTAAGGATCTCAAACTAGAAAAAAATTCCTCTGAAGGTATGCCGCAAACGCTTTTTCGTTGTTATGAATTATTTACGTTATATGAACTACTTTATTAATGACTTTAATTCCTTGCGAGGAAGGATAATTGAATCTTGTGAAACAATAACACATATCCAGTGCCCTTCTGTCACTGCTGCTGTTGAAGAAAGATGTCGAGCCGGTCTTAAAGCTCAAGGAAATCACTTTGAACAAAATTAAATATGAATTTACGTTTAATTAATAAAGTAGTTGGAACAAATAAATAGGTTTTATTTATTTCATATAACGTAAATAATTCATAACAACGAAAATCTATAGGAATGAATATCTCCTAAACAAATATTTTTCTTGTTTTGAGGTCTTTAGTTCATATTTTCAGTTTAACCCTGAAATACCCTGTATAGATAAATGAAACAAGACTGATTCTTCTGACGGTTAAAATGAAATTTCATAAGCTTATTACTCAAATTTCTATAATTAAAATTTTCGCTTAAGACGAAAAAAAAAATCAATGAAAAAAGAAGGAAGAAAACATTTGAGAATAGCTACTTGACACGGATTCGATAAATCAAATACTTAAAACTTACAATATGGCGGTTTATTTTTCGGTTACATCATTAATTTGCTAAGAAATTGTAATCTTATTAATCCTCTCTTCGATCAAAATATTGCATGTAATATAAACCGTGCGTGTACTCACTTTATTATTAAGAGTACCTACTTTAAACTAGATGTGCCAAGTGGTTTAACATGCGTTGAATCTTGATTATAAATACCCGTTTCATAAGTAGGAGTACGTGATATCAAGTGCGTCTCATTAAGTGAGTATTGTACGAAATAAAAAAAAAAAAAAAACGAAGATGAAAAATAATCAGAAGAAGAATAAACCAATAACGTATATGAAATGGAGTTTAAGTGATTTTTGAAGCACAATTAAACATGAAATTAAACGAACAATAACACTTTTAGAGATAATTTTAAATATTAGGTTTCATAAGTAGTTATATTTATTAGCTGCATAAAAAAAAGAAACCTGTACTATTACAACTAGGCATGGGTAGTTACAAGAATTTTTGTATCTAGATACAACTGATACTGCTACTTTTTTGTATCTGATACAAATGGGTTAGTGGTTAGTTATTTATTACGTTACTATTACTTTGTGTCTAATGCAGTTTTTATGCAAATCTGTGTAACCACTTCCTTCTATAACCTTACAATCCTATATATTATTTCTAAAAGGTGTTTTTTTTTTGCCGGTACGCCATAACTTCTTCAATTCTTCATCAAATCTAATGATTGACCACTCATTTTGAAGATATTCTTCTCCTTCACATGCCAAAAATAGTCCTATTCCCTCGAAATTTCTTGAAAAAACTTATGAAGGAAAAGAAACTTTATTTACGAATAACTCAGAAAGTATGCATTAACAAAGACTACAGTCCATTAGTTTTGGAATACTTAATAATGTCTTTCTGTTTAAAGATATTGCATTTAGGAGTGGAATGGTTTATTACACTTTTTTTCCTGGCTGATATATTAACTTTATTATTTCTTAAAGACATTTGGTTGTTCTTACATTTTATTTTTTTAAAAATAATTTAGGAAATCCCATGATTGGGGCATTATGTAGGAATTTTGTCTTTATTACTTTTAATATCTTTCCAGCCAGCGTTTAAAAATAGGTCTTAGCTAAACAATTTGTTCAAATATTTTCGTCTATTATCTTTAATGGAATATTGTAATCGACCAAGGAAAATATATTAATTCCTTTCTTACATAATAAATAGGAACTACTTATTTCCATATTGTTTTGCTATTTCTTCACTAAACAAAATTTTCTGCGAATTATTCGCACGGCCAACTAGTAATCCTAATAAATCATTATAGAAATATTAATTCTCTAATATAATTTTGTTATTCGTTATCATTTTTTATATGAATGCCTTTTTAATTTACTTTCTACTTTATATTTCTTTAGTTATATTTTTAGAGTCCACTATTTCTTTAGAACTATCTATTCATTTATTTTAATTCAGTTAAATGTTTATTTGTAGATAATATATTCACGATTTTTTAAATATAATATTTATTGATATAAACTACTCACCATAACATTCAATATTGAATATTTTTAATTTGAATTAAATATACATAAAATAACGTTTTTGAACGTAAATATTAGTTTGGAAAGATTTTCTACTAATATTTTTATGGATGAACATTATGAATTAAAAGTAGAAAGTATAACAAAACTATACTAAATTATTAGATGTGAACATTTTTTTAATCAATTGAAGTATAAATATAAAATAATAAAAAAATATAATCTACAAACAAGTCAGAAACTCTGAAATGAATTATCAATTTTAGAGAAAGTTTATACTAATGCACATTGCATTAAAAAAAAAAATGAATACATTTATCTATAACTAAACATTAAAATAAATTAAAATAAATGAATAGATAATTTAAAAAAAAAGTGTGTACAAATAAAAATATAACTAAACAAATATAACATTATTCTTTTATCTGGCTAGCCTGAATAACCATCTGTATCCATGTGAGTATCTGTATCAGATACTTTTGGATTGTATCTATTGCTTGTAACAGCTACTTAGTAGTATCGGATATAACGTATCTGATTCAAAAAATCTTACCCTTCCCTGACTACAACTCAGGAATGTTTTTTTTTTTTGTTCAGTACGTTGCTAGAAAGCACTGTTTAATGTACAATAGTTAAGATCAGTCAGATGATTGGGCCAGGATCACACTCAACCGCCAAAATTTCCCCTTAATTAATTATTTAATTAAGCGTACGCAATTTATACAGGTTGGGGGTTTTCCAACACCAGGTTCGATCCACGGTTTATGAAAACTAAACATCATCCGGATTCGAACCCGAGAACTTGGGTTTATCGTAAATAAAATAGTTTTAGGTTACGATGAAATGAAACTATTTACGTTCAGGTGTATGTTATTAAGTTTCAGGCGTATGTTAATAATTCGACAAAATGGGGTCTGTACCACGGACTATAAAGGCATGCTGGATGTGAGGTATTTGAATTTGCACATTTTCGGAATGGATTTTGTTTTATCTTCATTTTCTTATAGATCGATTTGCTCTGCTTCTGTTATTAGAGTGTTAGCAGTGATTATCTTAAATATATTTAAAAAGATAGATAGGGAGGAGGAGAGAGAAATATGTCTTCGATTACATAAATCTATCCATTATAAAATATTTATCAAACGACTATTTCCTTGTAAATAAATATCTCTGTCACTTATTGAAAACATATAGCTTATAAGGATTGAGCGTATTATAGTTAGTGTCAGTGAGTAAATTCACATCCCATCTGCGCCCCGGAATTATTTGTTGCTCTTCGTTTTGCGACTTTTTTTTTTATTTATTTATATGATATTTACAACTGTATACAAAAAATACATCTGGTGAATTCGCACATTGGTATAAAGACATGGAACACATGTTGAGAAACTACCCATTGGTAGCACTCTAATTACTTATAGTAGACTAATATGACTAATAATATGTCTATATTAGAAGATCACGTGGCCATCTTCTTTTCAGACGCCTCGGAGGGTTATCAGGAATCGAATAGAAAGCAAGGTTAGAGACGAGAGGGTTGGGATGATTATGAAGTTTATTATGGAAGGACAGGTATCTGGATTGGGCCAAATCTGATACATAAGGAACATTAAGGTCATTATGGATGGTTTTATTTGTAACAAAGTAGGGAGCATTGAGGATTTTACGAAGGATTTTGGATTGTAAAGATTGGATACGAGAGGAATTTGAAGGTTTGGTGGAGCCCCATAGCTCAACTCCATAAGTCCAAATAGGCCCTATTATAGTCATGTAAATCAGTCTTTTATAATTGATTGGAAGGTTAGAGCGTTTGTCTAGTAAGTGTTGAAGTAGTCGGAAACGTCGAGCTTTTTCTCGTCGTTTCAGTCTGGTATGAGGATTCCAAGTTAGACATTTGTCCAGATGGAGTCCTAGGTAACTTATAAACTTAAACAAATATTTAAGAGCTAGGGCATCAAGAGAAGTGTCAATGATAATAGTCCGTGATAAAGAGCCCATTTTTTTATCAAATTATTAAAATCCGCCTAAAATTTCGTGAATAGCTTTCATCTCGCCGTTAACTACAATATTTTTATTTGCGAAAAATTTTGGAATTGGAGTGTTTCTAATCTGGAGATCGGCAATCTTTGCCTATTTAGTTAGGTACTGAATACTAATGAACATATGTTTGTTTCCACTTGAATCGTAAGATAATTTGATCACAAACCGAAAAATAAGTGGCCTACAAAATAATTGGGCTCTTTGTTGTGACCTCTATCCCCAACATGTCAAAATAATGAGGTTATATAGGCCAAACGGCTAAAAATTTTTGTAGGCCACTTTTTTTTTAATCGATTTTGTGATCATATTATCTTAAGATTCATGTGGAAAGCAAATGGGTATTTATGAGTTTTTAGCACCTCGTTAAATTAATTAAATGAGAAAAAGTCCCATTTCGGAAAATTTTCGTTTATAAAAAAACTGTAGGTTACGATAAGATGAAGAAAAAAAAGCTACTCACGACTTTTTATGCGGATGTTAATAATTTGATAAGAATCATCACGGACTGTCATCGTTGCCAATTGCTCAAGAATAAAATAGAAGGAAGGTTATAATTTCAAACAGCTGATGATCATTACCGTAATATTATTCAAAATGTTGGGCGATGCTATCATATTTTGATTAGCCTACTTTGAGTATAATTAGTTATTTTCATAAACGTAAAACTTATAGACGTTACAAAATATTCAATTAAAAAAAATAAATTACCATTTTTCTCACTCTTCTAATCAGTTAAAATTTATACGTTTTTCGTTACCGTACATTGACTTTTAAAATCGTTCTAGTGTTCGCCATAAAATCGCAACTAGTCAAAATTGGACTAGTATCAACTTAAATAATTTTTTTTTAAATTTTCTTTATTAATCGATAATTTTGACAAAAACAAATATATAGATCAATTCAAAAGAATAATTGGTATTAGAAATCGCCAAGAGGTCAAATTCATCATTGAACATTTGAAGAAAATATAAGTAACTTTGTTTGTTTCCAATATTTTCTTTTCTACTCTTATTCGTACATTCAATAAAAATATCGAACATCTGTTTGATTAGGATAATACTTTTTCCATTTTTTTTTTTTTTGGTTACTGATAGTTTCAATGAACCAAAAATTGTGTAATTTTTACTTTCACTTACCTATATATGAAATATATAGTAAAGTATTACGATCGTGAACATTTTTTAATATCAATTTTCAACAGAAATACACTTTTTTATGTCCACTGAGTCCAAATAACGTAATAAAATAAAACAAAATAACCATGTTCATGCCCATATAACAAAATAAAGTTTTTATATGCTCAGTATGTTACAACTTTTTTTTGTCAAAATTGGCTAACCGAAAGCGGCACACTATATCATGGACTAAACACATTTTTATGTTTTTCTCGAAAACGACTCTTAACGATTTTGATTAACTTATATCAGTGTAAAATTGAGCAGTTTTAAATAAAATGTAAGTGTTATTCTGTTAGATGTTCTCTAACAGGGCTTAAATGGCTAATTTTCAATTTTAGATTCCTCTAACGTGCCTTTAATTTTTTTTTTATTTGAAACAATTGACTTTTTCTCTTTAATCTTTAATCTAAAAGATAGTTAAATATAAAGAAATACGAGCGCACCCGAGCTTCCCCAAAAGATTAGAACACGCTTCCATACTTAACATGAGCTTAACATAATACAACTCCGACATTATTATGTAAATATACATATGCGGTTTTCATAAATGCTATTGTAGGTATTATTTAATATTTAATTGTATAGATTACAGCGATATAAATATTAAAATTTGTATTTATAAGGGTACTTATACAAATAAAAATACCCACAATGAAATATAAATAAATATAGCGTCTGTAATTTTTATTTTCACTTCCCCTTTGTCTGGAAATACTTATATCTGCTAAGAAGAGGGTGGTAAGTGAAAGTTGGACGATGCGCGTACCGCACCAGCTTGTTTTTTTTGAGTTATTGGCGAATGAAATTCTGAATATTTCGTTGTTTTTTTTTTTCTATCAGTTTTCGGGAAAGTACTTTACAGCTTTCAGTAGTGATTTGATACTATTAATGCTCTGTGAATAGTAAATACGTCCGAAATTCAGAAATATTCTATATAATTTTCGAATCTTTCCAAAGATTATTGACAGTAAAAAGACAAACCTCCGACCGAAAGAGGTTGTTATTTAAAAACAAAAATATTATTCAAATAGAGCTGAGGTGTTGATGTAGGAAGGATAAGATGAGTGGCGACTACAGCCGATAGATGCCGCTAGTTACCTCAGCCGGCTCACAGTGCGGTTCGAAACCGGTGAGAGGGAACTACCAAGTCTGGGGCTGAGGGGATTAAAGGTATGTGTAAAAGGGACAATATATATACGATAATATATATATATGTATACATATGTATATATATATATATATATATATAATGTTAAACAACCTTCTTTAGGTTATTCATATCTTTCGAAAGATTTTACAATAATTATTATATTTAATCTATGTATGATTATTTTTTTTATCAAAACCTTTTTAATCTCTTACAGTATTTTATTATACATTTAAAATATTTTTACATTTTCAATGTAAACAAGAACAAATTTACTTTAAATATAAAGTAGAGTTTGTCATTGTTAAAAACATTTAAACCGGCCAAGCTAAGCTAAATTCTGTTTAAAAAAAAATTATTCCAGATTTTTTAATATATATTTTAGGCCAAAGGTCACCAAATATACACAGTTTTTTTTTTTTAGTTTTTATATCTCCTGTATTCTTTATTCAACGTTTCGGCTTCAGGAGCCATTTTCAAGATCCTGCAAAACTAATTTTAATTTAGTTTTTACAATTCAAATACATCCTTATCAAACACATATTATTTTTAACAACCATCAGTAATACAAATAGTCCAAAATTTATTTTTAATTTTGAATAAATTAATATCATCCACATACCATAAAATATATATAAAAAAATTATGAGAAAATGGCACCAAACCTGAAGGATGTGACTAGAAAATTATTCCAGATTTTTTTTTTATTATCCTCCAAAGATACTCGACTTTTAGGAAAACTCTCTCATTTAATAAGTTTAATTCCATATTAATTAAATTGAGGTTTATTACGAAAAAGTTTAGATTCACTTTAATTTGTGTAAAAAAAAATATATGATTTTCTATCACCTGCCACCTGAAACTACTCATGTTTTCAGCAAGAAATACTGCAATAAATTACAGGAAAGCATTTAGTTCTTGTTTTTTTATGAACTGGTCTGGTATGTATTATAATGAACAAAATTGACTAAACACACTTTTTGTTAAATCTTAAACTACTCGCTTCGGCAGTACATATACTAAATATATATTATTTTTCTGTATAATTTATTTTATTTATTGTATATAGAGTTTGAATGTGATCTCTAAACACTATTATAAATGTCCTTTGAGACAGACTTTAATATTTTTCAATAAATAACTTTTAAAAAAATGTTATTTTATAATTATATTTAATCTGTATATGATTATTTTTTTAACAAAACCTTTTTAATCTTACAATATTTTATTATACATTTAAAACATTTTTACACAATTTAAAAATTATTGTTTTTTTAACGTTTAAAAAAGAGCCATTTAAAAAAATTATTTTAATTTTAAAAAACACAAAACGTTAGTCCAATAAAAAACATCTTTTTCTAAAAATTTCTTAAAATATATATCTCTATATAGAGTATTACTCTATGGTAATACTTGTTTTATTAAATATGAAATGTTTTGTTTTACATTCCACAAAATTTCTCTTGATGAATGAGGAAAAAGAAGACACGTTTTGTTTAATTTCGAAATAAAATTAAAAATAAAACAAAACATTTTATATTTACTAAAATAAGTACTATCATAGAATAATATTATGTATATATATTAAGAAATTTTTAGAAATAATGTTTTTCTTTTAAAAAAAAAAAGATATGTGAAAATGGTGCTTGGAGCCGAAACGTCAAAAAATAATAATTATTAAATATTGGAAAATGTTTCAAATGTATAATAAAAGACTGTAAGATTGAAAAGGATTTTGATAAAAAAATAATCATATACAGATTAAATATAATTATATATATATATATATATATATATATATATATATATATATATATATATATATATATATATATATATATATATACATATAAGAAAAATCATTATTTTTACCACTTTTTTTTTTAAAATAAAACGTGTATTTAGACATTTTTGTTTATATTGTCTTATAGATACGTATACATACCAGTACATGAAAAAAACAAGAACTAATAGCTTTTCAATAATTTATTGTAGTATTTTTTGCTGAAAACATGGGTTCTTTCAGATGTCAGAATATAAAATCATATATTTTTTTAACACAACTTAAAGTAAATATAAACTTTTTTCCAATTTCATAAATACTTTACATGAAAAATGTTTAAAAACTAAACTATTATCCTTTTAAAAGTTAAATTATATTAAAGCAATTATTTTTATTATAAGATATCCGATATCATTGAAAAAAAAGTAAAAGCTTTGAAAGAAATAATTGAAGTTATTTTTGCTGAAAACAGTAGTACTTTAACATGACAGGATAAAAAATCACACCAATTGTTTACACAACGTGAGTTTAAAATAAACCTCAACTTAATTAAAGGTTATTTAACGAAGAAATTTTTCTAAAAGTGGGATATATGTAGTTTAGTTGTATGATAATAAAAAAAATCACTAAAATTCACAGGCGGATTTACGGGGGGAGGGGCTTTCGGGCTGAAGCCCCCCCCAAAATGGTAAAATGTAACCATGTTTTATGGTAAAAAATATTTAAAAATTATGTCTTAAAGTATTATTGCTCGATTAATTACATTTAATAGGACTTCAAGAATCACTTAAACACTATTTCATATAGGTAGTTAGTATATTTCTGTTTTTCCAATGTAATTATCATTATATATATGAAAAAAAAGCTTCCGGGCTGAAGCCCCCCCCCCAAAATTAAATCCTGGATCCGCTAGTGCTAAAATTTATAAAGTTTTTAAAAAACGAAACTTAGCTTAGTTTAGCCGCTAAAAAGTACTCTTTAAATGATTTTAACAATGACAAACTCTATTTTCATTTGAAGTAAATTTTGTCTTATTTACAGTAAGATAATTTCTAATTACTTAAATTTAACATTTCTTCAGTTATCGCTTCCTATTAATAAAAAAATCTAGTGCGGTGCGCGCATCACACAACTTTCACTTACTACCCTCTTGTTAGTAGAAATAAGTATTTTCAGACAAAGGAGAAGTGAAAATAAAAATTACAGCCGCTATAATTATTTATATTTCATTGTGGGTATTTTTATTTGTATAAGTACCCTTATGAAAGTATTCTGGAAAATGGACTGGAATGTGTACATATATATTTAAAATATTTTGATAATAATTGCTAGCTAGAAAATAATATTTACAATAAGAGGAGAAAAATACAGAGATTTCATAACATCCCGTCCTAATATTAATCCCATAAAACTATTTATTCAAGCTGATTTACGTAAATAATTTAAAACCAAAATAGATCTTTATTTTTTGTTTATACAATGGCTCGCAGTGAAATTGATATAAACGCCGAAGAAAAATAGAAAAAAAATCTTCAATGGTTACAGTAAATAAATAAAACCAGAAACTATTCCAAAGATTTATTTATAATCCCGTATTAAATAAGTAAAAACTCAATAAAATTAAAATATTCAACTGTGATTATTCAAAAAATTAATAAAAAAAATGGTTGATTTTACAGCACAGTCAAAATGATACACCTCATTTCTTATTAAATTTTAAATCCTATTAATTTAGTTCAACATCTTGTAGGCAAGCCATTATTTTCTACCACTACTTTCACAGTCTGTTTGTAATCGAGTCGACACATTTTTTGGTGATTTCGAGCTTCAACTGTTTCATTCTTCGAGAAGATATTTTTAATGTCTTCTTTGCTGGAAATTTCGTGTTTTATAATTTCTACTTCCAATTTTTTCCACAGGTGTATTATCACATTATGATCAGGTGATTGTAGTGGTGTTTTTATAACTTTGGGGTAGTTATAAATTAGCCAGATTTTAACTAACACGGCAGAGTGTTTGGGGTTTTTGGGGGGGGGGGCTCTAGATTTTCCATAATTTCTTTTAAGTTTCCTATCAAAACTTCTATGTAAACATGTTTATTGACTATACCATGTTAATATTTCCACTTTAAAGTGAAGATTTTCTACACCAGAAGCCGCCATACACCACCCACATTAATAAACAGAACATAAGAAAATAACAGTTTACCAGGCTGCTTATTGATTACAATAAACTACTACTATTTATTTATTCAATAATTTCTATCTGGAACCCCCATACCAGACTGAAACGACTAGAAACCGCCCGACGTTTTCGACTACTGCAGCACTTACTAGACAAACGATCTAAGTATTCAATCATTTACAAACGACTCATATATATGCCAATAATAAGACCTATTTGGACTTACGGAATTGAGCTTAGGGGCTCCACTAAACCATCGAATTCCTCTCGTATCCAATCCTTACAATCCAAAATCCTTCGTAAAATCCTCGACGCTCCTTACTTTGTCACTAATAAAATCATCCATAAAGACCTTAATGTTCCATATGTTTCCGATTTGGTCCAATCCAGATACCTGTCCTTCCATAACAAACTGCAGAACCATCCGAACCCTCTCGTTTCAAACCTTGCTTCCTCCTCGATCTCTGATAACCCTCCGAGGCGTCTGAAAAGAAGATGTCCTCGGGACCTTCTAATATAGAACTTTAATTTGAGTTCTACCAATGGGTAGTTTCTCTTCATGTTGTACATGTCATGTTACCAATTTCACATTTACTTATTGTATTTTCTATGTGATACAGTTGTAAATTCCATTAAAATAATAAAAAAAATAAAATAAAATAATTTATATCAATGTCCAGGTGTATCATTTTGAATGTGAGCCACTGTATATATATATATATAAAACAAAAATATATATATTTGGAGGTCACTAGTAATACATAATTTTTTGTTTTTTTCATTTTTATGTAACCAGTATCGTAATTCAAGTCGATATAATTATACAGCTTGGTTGATATGACACTTCCTCGATGCTTGACATTTCATTAGCAGTTAGATAATATCCTTTCGTTATAAAAATATGTTTACAGCTGTAAATATAGCGAGGGCAATAACCAATGAGGATAAGTGAACAGTCCGTATCAGTTGTGAATTGGATAAATAAACAAAATATCCGATGTATCCCATCGTTTTCCTTACTGCTTTAGGTGCAAAGTCAAACAAAAAATTAATTGTTTTGTCTTGGCTAATATTGGGTCAATTAATAATAATTAATAAAAAAAATTGTTTGATTAATAATATTTACAACTGTTTTAAAAATTAAAAAACCATTTAGTAAATAAGAAAAAATTAATATGATGACATGAAAGCACTTGTTGAGAAACTACCCAATGGTAGCACATTTCTACATTAGGAGTTCACGGCGCCATCTTCTTTTCACGAGACCCCGGAGGGTTAAAAGAGATCGAAGAGGAAGCAAGGTTAGAAACGAGAGTATTCGGATGATTCTGAAGTTTTTTAAGGAAGGAAAGGTATCTGGATTAGGCTAAATCTGAAACATAAGGAACTTATGGATGATTTTATTTGTAACACAGTAAGGAGCATTGGAGATTTTATGGACGATTTTGGGTTGGATACGAGAAGAATTCGATAGCTGGATTCCGTATGTCCAAATAGGCCTAATTATAGTCATGTATATGAGTCTTTTGTTATTAGTTGATGGCTTAGACCGGTTGTATGGTAATAGCGGTTTCTTGTCGTTTTAGTCTTGTATCAGGATGCCAAGTTAAAAGTTTGTCCAGGTGGAGTCCTAGGTATCGGATTTGTTCAACAGAGACAAGTGGTGTCTTGTAAGACCACACGATAGAAGTGAAAACAATGCGGGATTAAAAATCATAACAAAATATGGAACAAAAATTGACCGAATTCTTGATATATATTTAGCAAATAGATTTCTATCATTCATCACATAATTTAGTTATCATAAATCTATTGTTTCATTTTTTAGAATATGATACAAATGACTTTACCTAAGTACACTTTTATCGTGTGGATTTAAGCACACACCCTATTTTCTTTTTTCTTATTTTTGTTTTTACGGCTAATTAAAAAAACATCTATATTGATTTCCATAAATAGGTTTATAAATTCTACGTAGTATATAAATTTGGAGATATTTTAGTCCAAAAGTTGAAAACAGTCGATATTTATTGGTTTTCAACACTGTTTCCTTCTCTAAAGTAATTTTGTTTTCTCAATTTAACTACTCAATAAAAACAGTGAAAAATATGTATTGTGCCAACTGAAAATATTCTCGGAAACTCCACAAACAATACAAGGTATTAATAAAACAGTTATCTAGTTTTTGGAGTTCTAAAAGAAAAAAAAAATATTTAGACAGATTCAAATATATGTCGCGAGTTTTCTCTTATTCGTCCAATTGTGAGCCTTCACCTCAAGATACAAATTTAAATAATAGCTCATTACAAAGAGGATGAAATTCTAAAGATTTTTCTTACTTGCAGTATGCAGGTCCGATTTTTTACTTTCTGAGATATTATAATCCAAATGGAAAAACATTTCATTAAGTTGACTCCAGCCGTCTTTACTCCAATTAGCGTTACATATCAGAGCGTCATTCGAAGATCAATTATGAAGTATCGTTAAATCGTAAAATGATTAGAACTTACATAGATCGGTCATTAATGAACATAAGGGACATCTGTAAAATCATTATACAAAAGCTATTACAAATTATTTTATTTTTTCCTGTTGGAATTACAAATCTTGTAGATCTTTTGCCGCCTTAACAAACCTGCTTGGGCTATTTATTTCCAGTTATCTGCACGCAGCTCTATTGCATCTCTGTTAATTTCATCTTCCCATCTGCTTTTTGGCCTTCTAAGAGATCTTTTGCCTACTTTTCATTGTTGCGTAGAGAGTGCCAGATGGATTGATACGTGCCGCCCATCTAAACCTCCGTGCTTTCAAATCATGCGATATTGATTGACCAGTTTGTGTAAGCAGCTCTCTATTGATCTTTCTTCTCCATGTCTTAGTACTCTGATGTTTAATAAAAAAATTAATATTAAATAAAAAATATTTTTTTGTTACTAATTTTTTTTGAAGTTTACATACATTTTAAAAAAGTTTTAAGAAGCATTTTTGTGGTTGTATCCCCATCATTAAAACTTCCTGAAAATCCCTATCAAAGATATTACGATAATACAATATTGAACATCTTTTGCAGTTAATCATTAGTAAAAAAATAAACAAAATAATCATGATTATTTTTAATTAAAATCATAATTATTTTGTTTATAATTCATTTATTTATGTATATATATATATATATTTGCTGTTGAAAAAATGTCATACTTGTTCATTGAAAAGTATTACAATCTGTCTAAATTAAGGACATTTATAGTAGTGTTCAGTACGAGTACCTTCATATTCTATGTATAATAAATAAAATAAAATTAAACAGCAAAATAATATAACTAAAACTAAGAGTATACAAAAAAAGAATGACTCAAAAAAATCAAGATAACAATTTAAGTACAAACATACTTTTATAAAATTTTTACAAAATTCATTCATTAAGAGAAACTCCGAGCCAAGTCTTTCCCCCCACTCAACCTAGGAAAAGCAGGACTCTAAGAGATCCCAGCGCCTCTCACTCAGCCGCGTTACTGGTATTAAGACTTTGTAAAATAATTTCGAAATTTGTTGTTGTCCATTGGAGTTATGCATTTCGAAATAATAAACTATTATAATGATTTTTAGTTTTTTAATTCTTTAATAATATACATATTTATATTATAAATTCATTTATGCACTTATTTAATTATTTAAGAATCTTTATTTAGTAAATCTGAAATTCAATTTTTGTTTTTAGTATTTATAATAGCTTTTTATTCTTGTGTGTTTTGATCTTAAATATAAAATTCTTTGGGGAATTATAACGAATTCGAATTGTCCTTAGCCATTTTTGGGGTTTTAAATATAAAAGTAGAAGTGTGTTTAAAATTTTATAATATGTTCTTGTGTGATTTGAATACAATAGATTCTATTCAATAGAAGTTATAAATGTATTTTTCTGATAAGGTCAACATTTATTTTAGTAAATATTTTAAGAAGTGTGCAGTACATATAATTATTAATTATTATATATACTGCAAACATAGTTTCAAGCGATCTACTACACTTATTACACATTCTGCCATGATATTCCTCCATTTTATCAAATTATTATCACCCGTCCATTACTTCTTAAACGGTTTCATCTTATTGTAACCAACATCTTTTCTATTTAGTGATTGAACTTCGTAAACGTTAAATTTGGTCCATTTAATAAGGTTCTAAAAAAACTCGTAAACACTCATTTTCTTTTCAATTGAATCGTAAGATAATTTAATAAAAAAATCCCCATCGTGGCCTACAATAATATTGGACCTTTTGAGTCGACCTCCACCCCTCAACATGTCAAAATAACGTGATTATATAGGCCTTTCGCCCCAATGTTTTTGAAGGTCACTTTGTTTTTTTTAGATTTTGTGATAAATTTTCTTTCGATTAAAGTATATGGATGGGCATGAATGAATACTTAATATCATTATATAAATATCAAACATAAAATTCAGAAGTGTTTTTATATACATTTCATTATCATCTGGTATTTCGTTTCGAAATGGCGGCCGAAAAACGTGATTCGCTTTAGACAGTAGTAGCAAAACAATTTTAATGAAACTTGGCTAAATTTATGTAACTTTTATAATTTATGTACATAACATACTTTCCCCGAAAACAAGCTGCATCAATTTTTACGATGAATTCAGAATTTTATTGGCGAATAACTCAATAATTTCAATAAAATAATAAAAACATTTTTTTTTTCAATATTTTCAAAACAATCATGGAATCTCACTGAATACTTTGAACCATCTAATTTAAAAATCTGTCGAACCATTCCTCCAAAAAGACGTTATTTTCAACGAAAATATTCTATACAATAATTTACTGGAATGGTTTGAACCCAAAGGATTTCAAAACTCTCCCTTAACCCTACTGAGTAATTTTAGCCATCAGACTTAAAAATCTGTTCGCCCAAAAAATCGTTAAATATCTCCAAGCGATCAACCCACACACATTACCCTCGTGGCTTCTCCATAGTTTATAATAAACTAAAAAATGATAATATGTTTTTAGTTGATAACTCAACAAGTTAAGGCCATTCTCTTAGAATAACATCTCACTTAATTATTTGTCGTTGGTAGTTTCGTTGAATTATATTTCTTCAGAAACAAGATTTGTTATGGAGCTTAGGTACAGTACTCCCTTCTTATCATAATTACAGTAATTGAAATGTAAATTCGGTAGTTTCCTCAGTAATTAGTGATACATTTCTGAAGCAAGACGAATTGCTGCCTATATTTCAATTTAATTATAATTATTTACTTTCGGAACTATATATGCAAAAGAAGTAAGGGAATATATTGCGATGGTAAAAACAAAAAAATTCAATCCAGTGATTTTTCAAAACAGAAAAAAAAAACCGTAATATGAAAGTACAATTATTCCAATCACACTTCTTGTACTATAAACTTTTTCCTTAACATCACTAGAACGTAAGCCAGTAACTATTTACTCTATTTACACAATCTAGCCTTAATACAAATTAAAGTGCAATTTTCAGTGATTTTACAAAAAAAAAAAAAAAAAAAAAAATGGCATTTAGGGTAAAAAAAAAACCTTTACCACTACAACTCATGAAGGGTCTTGGGTTCAGTACTGTTTCAAGGCCTACGGTTGTGCAGGGAGGGGATCGGGCCAGGATCACACTCAACCGCCAGGTTATTCCCTTTTATCAATTATTTAATTAAGGGTATCCACTTTATACAGGTTGGGTGTGCCCCAGGAGGGTCTCACCCCCCCAGGGTCGCCTCACGGTCAATGAAAAGGAATAAATAATTTTTCTGCCATGAGCAGGGATTCGAATCTGGGACTGTAAGCACTGAAGTTTAGTGCCCTACCACTGAGATATCATTTAGGGTAAGCACACTTAAAAAAATGTCTTTGGTTTATGCCACCGTAATTATTATAGTTATAAACTTCTCCGTTTGACATTTAGAATCTCTAGGGTCTCCTTTTTACTTTCACTTATCTATATATAGTAAAGGAAAGTATTGCGATAGTGAAAATTTTCAAATCTCAGTTTTCAACGAAAAAACAGGTTTTGAGGTCCTCCGAGTCCAAATAACCAAGTCCCACAAAATGGTCATAGCTATATAAATATTAAAATTTGTATATATAACTTAAACAAATAAAAATATCCACATTGAAATATAAATTAATATAACCATTTATAATTTTTACTTATTTTTACTTCCCCATTGTCTGAAAATACTTAATTCTGCTAGGAAGGATGTGTTATGTGAAAATGGCGTGATGCGCTCACCGTATCATATTTTTTCCTTAACATCACTAGAACGTAAGCCAGTAACTATTTACCTCCAGTTTCCCACGATTTAGCCCTTAATACAAATTGAAGAGCAATTTCCAATGATTTTACAAAAAAAAAAAAAAAAAATATTGGCATTTAGGGTAAGCACACTTAAAGAGGAAGTCTTTTTTGGTTTATAGTTATAAACTTCTCCGTTCGGCATTTAGAATCTCTAGACAAAATTTACTTTAAATGAAAATAAAGCTTGTCTGTTTTTATTTAGATTTTCCTAATATTCAAAATTTTCATCCAATAATGATGAGATTTAACTGTTTAACTTGAACTATCAGACTAATTTTTATTCAAAAATTTAATCATAACAAAAATGCATAAATTTATCGATTGGTTTTTTGTATCATTCGATCCACAATAAGAAAATACATAAATAATAACCACTATTTGAAATTAAATTGAAGTACTATATCTAAGTTGGGCGAAGAGTTTTTTCTCAAAAATAAAGTGATTTACACCACTGTTTCGATTTTCGGATTTTAGCTATCTTGATACGTAGAATCTCCAATTTTGATGTTGAGAAGAGGGAGTAACTATTTTTTTTCTTAGTCGATTAAAAAGACTTATAATTTAAAAATTATTAACCAAAATACTATAAAGATGAATATAAAAGATCTTAAATTAATTTATATAAGTTTTTAATTGGCTTATACAATATCCAGGAAGCTTATAATAGTACTTTCTTAGTATAAATGTTTCAAAGCGTAATGTTTTCTCCAAGATATATGGTTGAGGATAAATAACAGGCCTATTTTAGGAGGTTTATGGTTCTGTTAGAGAGCAAATAGTACTCTTTAATAGTATGAAGTGTAGAGTAAATAGTTTTATCAGTGTTACATAATACACTGAGGTGTGTAGCGTGTAGAGTGTATAGTATAAAGAGGTTCGATAGTTTTAGTCCGAAGGGTTTATTAGGTCATTGAATTATAAGAGAACATCAACCAATGATATTTTCTTTATTTATTATTATTTATGAAATTTGCAACTGTACAAATTAATATATATTCAGCAAATGTGATACTAAGAAATATATGACATGACAAGGCTTGTAGAGAATCTCCCCGGTAGAACTCAAATTAAAGTTCTATATTTGAAGGTCCCGAGGCCATCTTCTTTTCAGACGCCTCAGAGGATCATCAGGGATCGAGGAGGAAGCAAGGTTAGAAACGAGAGGATTCGGATGGTTCTGAAATTTATTATTGAAGGATAGATTTCTGAATTGGGCCAAATCGGAAACATGCGGAACATCATTATGGATTATTTTATTTGTTACAAAGTAAGGAGCATTAATGATTTTACGAAAGATTTTGGATTGGATACGAGAGAAATTCGATGGTTCAGCGGTTTCTTGTCGTTTCAGTCTGGTATGAGGATTCCAAGTTAGACGTTTGTCCAGGTGGAGTCCTAGGTTACCAATGATATAATCTCAGAAATCAACTATTTCTGAATGAAAAAATATAATTTTCATTTTAAAGTCAGAATAGATAATAGAAGAGGGAACCTAAAATATCAAAATATCTATACTTTAAAATAAATCTACAGCTAATAGACACTTTAAGAAGATTTGTTTTTTCCGATAGATGTAATTGACAGCAAATCTAGTCTTTTGTCGATATTTTTTTACAGTCAGTTAGAAAATTATTTACGAAAAACTGAAATTCTGACAGCGTTTATTGGACCAGTGATAGAAATTCAAATTTTGGGTTCAGTAGGTCTTTATATAATTTAAAAAAATCTAACATAAATTTTGCACATTGAATACTTAATAGTTGACCACCATAGTCCTCTCCATTCTCCAACCATTTCAGCAAATTTCCCCAATACTTACACAGGTTTTCCAGTTCTAATTGAAACTCTTTGCTGAACACACCTGTAAGTCTCTATTTTTATTCTTCTAATTATATTTACTTATTTATTTTTTGTTTTTCTTTTCTTTTTCCATATCCCTTTATGTCCATTATTTCATATTATATCCTTTTTCATTTTCTTTCAATCTCTCCTCTAGATCTGTAGGTGTATTATATTGCATATATTATACTATAACAATTGTTACCATCTATTTACTTCAGTTTAGGAACTCTTTACTTAGCTTGCTCTGTTTATACAACTTCTTGTTCTTAATATTTCAATGTACTTACTGTTTATAATTTTAATAAGTTTATTTACATTATGATGTAACTAAATATTATGTAACTTGCTCATTGTGGCGTGATATCACCTGAGGTTCAGACTTCACCTTCTTAAGTGTTCTACCTTCAAATTTTCACAAATAATAAAGCGAATAAAGCTTATTTTATATTAACGAGTTGAGTCGTTTATTCCAAAGGAACCAAAAACGTTTCTTGATGTCTAAAATGTAAAACGTGAGGCCGAGTTCTCTATTTTTTTTTTGTTTACTTTCTGGGCGTAACAAAATTTTCTAGCCTACGATAGCGAAGAAGAAAACTCAATAAATCTGACGCGGAGCGTTCATCACACAACTTTTACTTACTACTCTACTTCAAGTAGAAATTTTATTTATTTATTTAGAAATATAATAATCTGCCACGTGTACAATAAATATAGTATGATAAGAACACATTCATATCATGCAGAAAACATAAAATTAACAAAAGTAAAATAATAATTTTTTTCTCTTTTACTATTTATTCGCACCTGTCATTGTATTGGCAATCAGCAGATGTGTGTGTGATTCGCCCAATTATTCAGAATTGGCATTAAAGGCATGAGGAAGGATAGTACCCAGCAGTACCTCTTCCTGATCATTATTTACTGCTTTGATTTAGGCGAAGAGATCTCTTATCCAGCTCCTTTTTAGTCTCCTCCTGATGGGCATGTCAGTCGTAGCCATGTCGTTTATAAATGTGTCCGTGTAGTTTGAAATGAAAACGAGAGCAGAGAGTACGTATGTGTTGGTCTATAATTGGTAGTCGTAAGTCGTTATGTAAAGTTTTGTTGTTGACGTACCTGGGAGCTCCTGTTATAAGCCGTAAAATTTTGGATTCAAATGACTGTAGTTTTTGTAAGTGCGTCTTTTTTTGCCGAACTGTAAATCTGAGAGGTGTATGTCTAGATGGGTTTGAATAGGTAAGTGTATGTATTTTTGTCGAACTTTCAATTCCGATTTAGAAAAAAGTGAGTACAGCATTTTCAGTCGCTTGATTTAAGTCTGTCGTTTCATTTTGACGTGTGGGCCCCAGGTCATCCTTCTGTCGAATATTAGTTCAAGGTACTGTGTTTGTCGAGGAATTTGGTTCTCTAGTATATAAACTAGTGGACACGTTTCTGGACGAAGTGTAAATGTTATATGTTGTGACTTGTCAGGATTTAATCTTATTTAATAATAACTAAATAATAATTAAAAACTATGTAAAATAACAAATAGAAATAACCTAAAGATAAGTAAATTAAAAACACAGTCAAACCTATAAACAATCAGGCAGGGAGCTTTAACCACAAGTAGAAATAAGTAAATTCATAAAAAAGGAACTAAATATAAAAATTCTAGACGGTAAAACATATTGATTTAAAATAATCAGTGACCCGTCTAATATATTAAACTTGGAGTGTTTCTCAATCCTATCCATTTCCTTTTACGAATGTATATCTATCAATAACTGTATTAAATATACCTAAGGATTTGTTTACTTAATTATTTATTAAAAAAAAAAAAAGTTGAGTCTAATATTGGCGAAGACTAGTGTTGCCCAAAATCGGTCTTGGTCTTGCACATTGCAAGACCAAGACCAAGGCTGCCTAACTGCTGCAAGACCAAGACCAGGACTGGTAAAAAAAATCGATTTTTTAAATAAAAATTAAGGCAAATAGTTATTACTACTTGAAAATTTAAGTTACTATATGTTAATAATTGGTATAACCAATATTTTTTTGCATTTAACTCCTCTAATTATTCATTCGGGCTTAGTTAGGTTTCTCCTATCTAAAAAATTACAGTAATATCTCTATAGTAATAAGCTAATAAGTAACTGCAAGACAATGACCAAGACTGAGTTTGCAAGACCAAGACTTGTCTCGGTCTCGCATTTGGGCAACACTAGCGAAGACACAGCAAATAATTTCGTTATTGAATTTTGAATCCAAATTGGTAATGAAAGTTTTTCTATCAATATTTGTTTACATTAATATCGATAATTGATAATTAGTTTACATTAAAATTAATAAAGATGTCGTTAATCATTTCTTTTGATTGAATTTAGTTTATCAATGGTTTAATATTTACTGGTAACACGTGATAGAGACATGTGTTTATGTGAATCCTATAGCTAATGAGTAACAAGTTTTTTTTTATATGTATTAACTTAAAAGATTATCATAAAAAAAAGAAGAAAAATGAAAGTTAATCCGGGAATTTTGATAATTAATCTATTTTCGAAACGGAAACAAAACTAAATTATACATTATTATTATAATTATTAATATTATTATTATAATTATTAACATAAGTTACAACAGGACTAAAGTTCAAAAACTTGAAAGCTTTCAAGCAGCCACCGTTAAATAGGTCAACCAGACTGGACTTATCTAAAGAGATAAAAAGTTCTTTACGTCAACCTCACTCAAGTGAAATATTATTTATAATGCACATCTATATGTATGTATATATATATATATATATATATATATATATATATATATATATATATATATATATATATATATATATATATCACGAATATTTTTTTATTAGAATTGTAGATACTTTCAGAGATACTTTTAAAATACGATATTATTTTTTTAATTATAAATGTTTTGGGCTCTTCAACCACCTGTGTCATTTTCACCCTATATTAAAATTGGATCAACTACTGCTTAGGCATAAACAACAAAACTATAGCTAAAAAATACAGTTTAGAGATTAAAAAGTTTAGAATATTTACAGATGAATATGATAGTACAATTGAATTAAAATTATAAAAATTGAAAGTTAAAGATTTAAAAGGAGATAAGTTAACAAAGACAATAAAAATAAAGGTTAATGATTTTAAGAACAAAAGCTAAAAAATACATTTTTAAATAATAAAAATTAATATTAATAGAAGAGAAGTTAAAGAGTACAGTGTAAATATTAAACAGTACAAGAACCATTTAAATTAAAATTAAATACTAAAGATTATAAAAAGATAAGTTAACAGTTAATAACGAAATTTAAATAAAAGGTTAATGATTTCAGGAATATAATCTAAAAATATGGTTTAAAAAATAAAATTAATATTAAAACAAGAAAAGTTAACAGGTATATTTATTTGAAGAGGAACCTATAAACTTAAATATTTAACAGGTATATTGTAAAATACTGTATTAAAAAAGAATAAAATAAGATATATAAATGAGAGAGAAAAAAGAGTTAAAATTAGGCAGAGTAGATTCCAAAATTGCCCATTAAAATTAGGATTTTTTTTTATCCTCAAATATTTATTGTGCATCTGTCGAAGAACAGTTGAATTTTAAGATTTAATATAAAAAATAATTCATAATTGGGTGCTAATTGGAGGATTAGTTCCTTATTGAATGAAAAATAAATTATGAAAAGATACATTTTTAATGACCGTTCCTATCCAAAATGGAGAGGTTTTATTTTTTTTTAAATTATTTTAAAATTCTATCGATTTCGCTAAAAATTCAATCTATAAAATCACTTTTATTATTACCTACTCACAACAAATGACACATTAGATTATGATTGCTTCATTTAAAACAAATTATAACTCTAAAATAAGTATAATCCTTAAAATGCCCTCGGGCAGTGGAAGGAATTTGTTACATGTATATATTCTATTATTATGTATACTATATACAGAAATTGTTTCAATAAACATTTTGGAGGGTAAGAAAAAAAAAAAGTATAATTACTGTTTATTTTTAATTTAACGGAATATTTTTTCAAGAACTTCAATCAATAAAAGTTAAACTTTTATTAAAAAGCTGGAAAAACTTTATTATACAAGTGTTCCTCAGAATTTTGATTGTAAGACGATTTTTCTTAAAAAGATTCAATCCTGCTGCCTATGTAATGTTTTTTTCATATATATCCGTCAATCATCAACAGTAATGTAATGAGCAAGGATGCTTGTTTTGAATTCCATCGAGTGTTGTTTTGCTTGTTTTTAATTAATGTGAACTGGAACCTACCATCATTAAAATTAACTTAAAGTATTCAATACACTGTCACTTTGCTAAAATTACTCCAATTTAAACGATTTTTTAGGTTTATTATTTTCAATCAACATTCATATTTGACCAAGAAAAAAATAAGTTAATACCCCTCAAAATTTGTGGTTTAACGTTAATCCTAAAAACAGAATAAAAAGAAATCCACCCATCCACCCTTTTCTTTCAAGATGGCGGACGAAAAACCTGTTTCGCTGTAGACTGTTGAGCCTAAACGGATGCACCTATATTAATGAAACTTGAATAAAGTGTTCCCCTAAATACTCCTTAAATTAACGTATAGAGTGCTACCAATGGGTAGTTTCTCAACATGTGTTCCATGTCATTATATCGATGTGCGAATTTACCAGATGTATTTTTTGTATACAGTAGTAAATATCATATAAATAAATAAATAAAAATTAATGCATATGAAAAATTTCACCGAAAAGGAGCTAAAAAAAAAGTTACGAGGGATGATAAAATTAGATTTCCGAATAATTTAAATAAAGTATACACATTTTTGTTGATTTTGTATATGATCATTAAAAAGTTTACGAAATTTATAAAAAAAAAATAATCATAATTTTTTAAATTTATTTTAATGAAAATTACAACTGTATTACATGGAAAATACAACAAGTGAATGTGATATTGGTAACATGAAATGTACAACATGAAGAGAAACTACCCATTGGTAGAACTCAAATTAAAATTCTATATTAGAAGGTCCCGAGGCCATCTTCTTTTCAGACGCCTCGGGGGGTTATCAGGTTATCGAGGAGAAAGCAAGGTTTGAAACGAGAGGATTCGGATGGTTCTGCAGTTTGTTATGGAAGGAGAGGTATCTGGATTGGGCCAAATCGGAAACATATGGAACATTAAGGTCTTTATGGATGATTTTATTTGTGACAAAGTAAGGTGCGTTGAGGATTTTACGAAGGATTTTGGATTGAATACGAGAGGAATTCGATGGTTTAGTGGAGCCCCAAAGCTCAATTCTGTAAGTCCAAATAGGTCTCATTATTGTCACATATGTCATTGTCATATATGAGTCGTTTGTAATTGATTGAAAGCTGAGAGCGTTTGTCTAAGTTTTGCAGTAGTCGAAAACGTCGGGCGGTTTCTAGTCGTTTCAGTCTGGTATGGGGGTTAATAATAATTGAAATTGGACGATTCGGTACCAAGAAGTTTTTCGAACTCTGGGGGCGCTGAAACGTAAAGATCCGTTGAAAACCACAAATGGGAAATTTTATCTGATCGCAATACTTACCTAGCAGCAATAAGAAAGGAAAAACCAATAATTAAAAAATCATCATATATTTAATTATACATTTTTGGTAAAATCCATTATTAACATTCAATTGGTCTATAGAAGGAAGTAAAAAACCAGTAGATTGTAATGTAGAAGTTGAACGAGAGCGGATCCAAGGTGAAATGAATTAGATGTTATAGACGTTAATTTGCTGCATATATTTCAAACGAATTAGTTGTGCCTTGTTAGACGTAAACAATGTAGATATTTTTAGATTGTTTTCCAACTTGACTTCTACTCTAAATATTTTGCTTGGCATATTTAATCTACGCAACTCTGTGCTCATCTTGGTTGTGGAGAGGTGCAGTATTAGCTGTTTTTAAGGTGAGCTTTTGGATTCGATAAGTCGATTATTATGATAATATTTTATTTTCTGGTATTATTTTTATAAACGTATAGGGTGTTTCAGGGTTAAGTGGCCAAACTGCAACTAAAGATTTTCGTTGTTATGAATTATTTATGTTATCTATATAAATAAAATAAAGATGTTGTCTGTACATTGAATACAACTAACCCATTTCATGATATCTTTGCGTTTTATACATTACAGACACCAAATCTACTTTAAAAAAAAATGTCTGTCTGTATGTCCGCATTGCAACGAAATTTTGTCAGGGGTAAGCTCAGCAATGGCTTATTGTAGACTTTTAGATTTTCACATTATATAAAGGTTTACTTGACTTAAAACATAGGCTTTAAAAGAAAACAAAATATTGATTAGAACAAAAGTTATGAATTCTTAAGTAATTTGTTTAGAGATGCCGGTTAGGCAGTTACTTACTTCGATTCTCTTCCCAACCTACTCCACCGCGAGCCACATTTAAATTATATACTATTCAAATGATGGCAAAATTATCAAAACTCAAAATTAATTATTCCAATCAATGGCTTGGCCTAGACGCCATCCAGATCTGACTCCACTGGATTTTTTTTTTGTTTGGGGTGACATTAAACAACAAGTCTATGCAAGTCGGGTCAATGACCTTAATTCCTTACTAAGAAGGATAATTGAATCTTGTGAAACATTAACACATATCCAGTGCCGTTCTGCCACTGCTGCTGTTGAAGAAAGATGTCGAGCCTGTCTTAATGCTCAAGGAAATCACTTTGGACCAAATTTAATATGATGGGTGATAAATATTCAGGACCCAGTCTTTCTTTTCAAAAAAAAAATTTAATTTTTTATTTGTGCCAACGTTTCAACCCAAACATGTGGGTCATCTTAAGGACTGAAAATTTTAAAATACAATCAGAGATATAATATTATACGACCGATAATGGTAAATAATAAACTATAGTGATTGATGGTATATGTATGTATCTTAACTAATATTGCAATACACATATTAAAAATGAAATATGTAATTAGTTATAGAAATTGTGTTTGGGTTGAAACGTTGGCAGAAATAAAATATTAAAATTTTTTTTTTGTAAAAAAAAGACTGCGTCCTGAATATTTATCACCCATGATATGTAGAACAGTCGACCTTAAATAACACACTTAATACGAATTTAATTAATAAACTAGTTAGCATAAAAAAATAAGTTTTATTTACTTAATATAACGTAGTAATTCATAAAAATGAAAATCTTTATGGATCTCCTAAACAAAGCGTTTGCGGTCAAACCTGCATAGGATTTTTTTTTTTTTTTTGAGGTCCTTAATTCATATTTTCAGTTTGGCCACTTCACCCTGAAACAATCTGTATGTTACAGAAGGAAACAGGAGTAATTCGTTTTCACTTTGAGAAGTACCAAGTAGGGTCAGTATAGATTCCTAATCGTTTATATTGATTACATAATTATCTATATTTCAAGGTCTAAGATTTTTTGTTTTAGAAAATATCTATACTGGATCATAGTATTAACCCTCAAAATCTTTAAAAATTTCTTGAAATGGAAGCAGTAGATATTAGACGCCATAGAGTGTTAAGGCGTTATAATCTTATCAACTGTAGCATAGCTGCGTAAGTTCGAAGCTAGGCTTGGACAGGCTTAAATTGATCTCATGGAATGTACCTTCTCAATCTGATTAGAATAACTTAGGTGTTCTACCTTCTTCCCCCCCCCCCAATTACTCCCTACCTCACCGTTATTCTGGTATACGGAAGGAGGGAAGTTCTAGAAGTACAAACAAACCAGAGTGGGAAAGTCGAGATTCATTCCGTGTGCTGAAAATTGGAGGTTTTGTCTTACATCAAAAATAACTTTCCTCAGCACTTAATTCCCAATCGATAAATCATTGACCTTGAAATATAGATTTATGTGACCAATGAAATGTTAAAAAACACTGATCTTACTATAGATGTAGTTTCTTACTGTATTTTGGATTTAGTAGCACTCAACAGACTGTTGTTTGTTGAATCGATTTAATTTCTATGGCGTGAAAATTGTTTTTTTAGTGGAGATTGCACTTGAAAAAAGATTTGTTGCACGGCCATTGGTCACTAGAAGAAGGACGATAGTCATCAACTATTTTCCAAGAAGGGGCGGAAGAAATAGCCACTGGGCAGTTCGGAGCACGCGAGCAGGACACGAACCCTCCTCGGTTATCTGGGCCATCAGCTTGCAAGTTCTCGGCCGCAGTTCATTACAGGGCAGCCATTAAGAATGACCTTTGTGTTCGCTAGGATCGACTATATTTAGTCAAAATAGTAATGTCTATGTATCGATCTTCTCGTGTTAAGCATTGTAACGCAGAATCGATAGTTACGAGCAGGGGATGCTCATCTTCCGTATATTACCCATCCTCCATATTATCTTTAATTTTACCCATCTACAATAATTGTTACTATTTCTTTAATTCAGTTTAGGCTCTTCTTTCCCAACCCATCCTAACAATGTCATGGCTACGTATACTGATGACACATGTATGCTGGCAGTTAATGGTGTCAAAACTGGATTAAAATAAATTCCGTCAAATCACCTGTACCCTTCGTCGTAAACCAATGCCTTCCTAGCCTACAATATCCTTTAATAATACCCCACTTATCCCTGTAGAACAAATCCGATACCCAGGATTCCACCTGGACAAACGTCTCTCTTGGAATCCTCATACCAGACTGAAACGACAAGAAACTGCTCGATGTTTCCGCTTCATCTAACACTTACTAGACAAATGCTCTAAACCTCCAATTAATTACAAACGACTCATATACATGACTATAATAAGACCTATTTGGACTTATGGAGTTGAGCTATGGGGCTCCAACTAAACCATCAAATTTCTCTCGTATCCAATCCTTACAATCCAAAATCCTTCGTAAAATCCTCAATGCTCTTTACTTTGTCACAAATAAAATAATCCATAAAGACCTTAATGTTCCATATGTTTGCGATTTGGCCCGATCCAGATACTTATCCTTACAAAATAAACTTCATAACCATCCGAATCCTCTTGTTTCTATCCTTGCTTCCTCTTCGATTCCTGATAAAACCCTCCGAGGCGTCTGAAAAGAAAATGGCCTTGTGATCTCTTCATGTAAACATATTATTAGAGTACTACCAATGGACAGTTTCTCAACAAGCGTTTTTACAAGTGATTATATTCCTCTGTGCACGTTTACTTGATGTATTTATGCCAATACAGTTGTAAATATCACAATAAAAATTAAAAAAAAAAAAGGTCTTGTTACTTAGTTATACTTCGTTTATACTATTTTAGTCTTTTATGATCTCCACCCTGGACCATCTTCCTTGAAATTAATAAATTTGTTTAAAAAAAAAAGGAAAAAAAAAAGATCTGACAAATACACACAACAGTTAAAGATTTTTTTTTTTCAATAAGTAAATTGTGAAATTTCCACTTTTTGAAATGAAAAATTCTTTAGGCGCGATTTGCACTTTTTTGTTGGGAGTGAATTAGATTGATCCGACAGATTTCGTTCGGCATTAACGATCGGGTAAAGTCGGCTAGAATCGATTAATTTTACAAATGGATTGAAATATCTCAGAATCTATAAATCGGGCCTGCATACTGTAAACATTTGTAAGCAAGAAAATTGTGCAGTATTTCATTCTCTCTGTAAAAGGCTATAATTTATAATTGAATCTTAACGCATCGCCGTGTTAGAGAGGCGAAAAGGAAAAAATTGTGTCGAAAACCAAATGATAAGGTTAGCTGAACACATGGATTAAAATATTTCAGATCTTAAAAATGGGATCTGTATTCTGTAAGCAAGGGAAATGTTCAGTATTTCATCTTCTACGTAATGAGCTATTATTTATAATATATATTTTATATTATTGATCTCGCCTTGTTCATGTTTTCACTTCTATCGTATGGTCTAGAGCAAACACCTCAGTTGTGTTTTTTTTAATTATTACCCACTTGACTATTAAAAAAATTAACTTGAAGATCGTTTTTAAGGGGACCCTACACGGTGTCGTGTAAGGTAGTGAATGAAGTACTGATGGTGGTGCGCTGCGGATTTCCGAACATCCGGAAATCAAAGGTTCATTCACGAGAAGTGATAGGTTAGGTTACCTAGGCCTCACAACCGTTATAAATTTCTGATTTTCATTATATGTAAATAGTTAAATAATTTTTCATATCCCTTGTTTATAATTTTAAACCATCTTCAACTATTTCTTTTAAATAGTCAAGTGGGCAACAAATAAAAAAAAAATGAGGAAACTTCACAATTTACTTTAGGAAAAAAAAAAAATTATCGTTGTGTATATTTATCAGTTCTTTTCCCATTTTCCTCAACAAATTTATTATTTTCACAATACCTTTCCTTAATTTTTGTAAGTAGTAGACTTATATTTTACTAACTTTTGTCAAAACGATTTTCTAAGAGACTAACCTTACTACTAGATAGGTTAGTTTACCTAGGTCTCATTATTAAGTAAATAGTTGTTTATATCCCTAGTTTATATTATTATTAACCATTTTCAACTATTTTATCTTTAAATAGTCAAGTAGGCAATAAATTTGATAGAAAAAAAAGTGGAAACTTCACATAAGTAATGATCAGTAATGATTGAACGTGTAAGGGTCTTCATGATCAAAGCGATAGCGGGCAATCTTGGAACTTCTTGTGACGTTCATTCATGAATTACCGTGTAGGGTCCTCTTTAGAAATATAAACCAGTGATATGGAAAACTATTTATTTTAAATTAAAATCAGAAATGTTTGTGAGGCCGAGGTGAACTACCCTATCAAGTAGTTAGGTTAGTCTCCTGAAAACATTTACTTCAGTCTCCTTTCCACTTCTGGTGATTGAAGCTTTGATTTCAGGATCATATCTCCACTTCTCTCTTGATTGATGTCCAATGCTATGAAGGATAATGGCCAAATAATTTTATTTAATGAATTATTAATACACAATGCACCAGATCCACACTGTTATCTCAAAGTCAACTGAGCTTTAATGGCGTCACTCTGACTGATACGTGTAGGGTTCTTCATGATTGAAAGCAATCGTTGTCAGTCTTGTGACTGTCATTCATCACTGATCATGTAGGGTCCGCTTTGGAAATCCGTCAGTCCCATCTATCAGTAAATTAATCATTACCTTACACTATCAATCAGAATGTCAACCATGCCTCGGAATGTCATTCCGATTAATCCGATAATAACTACTAGATTTGCTCATGAAAAGGAGAAAAGAGAACAAACATCCTTGTTAGGATATTTCTAATGTATACGAAATTTCTCAAGGAATTGTTTTTAGCGACCTGAATTCTCTGCACGTTTCTTATTCTTTAGAATTATTCAAGGACTACGAGTTATTTGCATGTTTTAAATTTTTCAAACTGAAATATTTTTAAGGTATGAAAAACTATTTATGCTCCTCACTACTGATTTAAAAACCATTCTTAATTAAGATGAAAAACGCCCAATATAGCTACTTTTAACTAACCCTTTATTAATGCTCTAAATTTTGTATTAAATTTCATTAAATTCCCTCAATAATATTTTCTTAGAATATAATAATTTTATATTAATATTTTTTTCTACAATCTAGACAACAATTTCTTATTATTGAATAATTTAAGCCAGAAGTAAAACAATTACTCATGGTTTAGATTCTCTATTAGTTCAACTTATATAGTTTCGCTCTCTGTTATATATTTTTTTAATGATATTATTTTTAAATTCTTCTAGGAATCATTATTATTTATGTTTTTTTTTATTTATTTATTCATGAAATTTATAACTGTATTAATTACAATTGATGTATTAATGTAAATATTAAAATAACTCAGAAACTAAAAATCGGTCTTCCATACTGTAAGCCAGGGAAATGTTCAGCATTTCATTTTATTTATAATGGCCTATAAATCAAATAAGAACAACTGTTTTGAAAAGTTGAAATAAAATATCAGAACATTTTAATACCACAGAGAATTCAGAAACTGGTTTCCGGAAGTCAATATAGATTTTTTTTTTTAATTAGCCATAAAAATAAGAAATAAAAACTTATGTATTTCTATTCTATTTTCAGTTACACTCGATAGAGTTTCGAGAATTTATTGACCCTCGTTACAGAAGTTATATTTAAAAAATGAAGGAGTTTTTGTTACCTATTTAGCGTATAGATTTCAATTAAAAGTATTCATCACATATATTAGTTATCATAAATCTATTGTATCATTTCTCGAGTACGTTACGAGTGACGATCATTCAGAACAAAAAGTACAAGAATAATTTATACACAATTACATATGCTAAATTTTATTACTTTGTGAATATAGAACAAAGAAAAAAAAAGGACATATTATTTATCTCATCTAGTTGATCTATTCAGTTCCATCGTGTGGTCTTAAGCAAACACAGAAGTTTGTTTATTCATTTTTTTTTTATCAACAATCATTGGACTTTATCAACAATTTAATGAAGAATTAGATAAACTACTGCGTACACTTAAAACATAGAGTAATATAGATAGCTACAGTGAGCTGTTATAGTTGCCATCGAAACCCTTTCAGTTTTAACTATCTTTTCAAATAATCAAAAATGTCAAGGAATATTTAGCTGGCAATTAGAAGCCTAATCAAATTGTATATAGAACTCATTTGTATGTCAAATTTTTCGCCATGAAGTAAAGAAAAATGTAACGGTTTGCGATATAAACCGACCACTTTATACTTTCCTACCTATACTAGATAAGGAGAGTTTTGTGATCGAGTCAAATTTCCGATATGCGGTTTTCGACGGGTGTGTTTCAGAGCCCCCTGAGTCGGAAAAACACATTTTTAGCCATTGGTCTGTCTGTCTGTGCCAAGATTTTCTCGAGAACTTTTGTTGCTTCTTTTTTTATTTTGTAGGGTTTTGACTACCGATGGCTGTGGCAGAAATTGGGTGCTCCATGCGCAATAAATTAAAAACATGTTTTTCTATAACCTATAGCGCGAAAATGGCTCTAATGATTTTGATGAAACTTTCCTATAATGTTCTAATAATTGTCCTTTCAATTTTCGTAACTGGACTAAATTCCTGAAAAAAAATTAGGAAAAAAGTTATAAAGAAAAGAAAAATGTTTTGGGGCATAACTCGCTAATTATATATATTCTATGGTAAAATTTAGTGAAAGTAAGAAAATCTGTTGCTTGCATCACACAAGCTTCACTATTTCATCTATTGTTAACAGAAATTATTGTTTGACAATACTAAGCTATGGCAAAAAGTTTTTGATCAGCAATATTAGAGAGTATTGAAATATTTACACTGATCTACCTTAAGCCGGTTTACATTGCTTTAGTTTGTCAAATAAATGGTACTCAAATCTTTCCTTTGATCAATTTTCAGGAAAATAAATCTAATTCATTTTTTTTTATTTTATTTTTTTTTTATTTCTTCGTGAACATATGTAAAGATATAAAAACATTTCTGAAATAGGTAGGAAAGTCGTGTGAGTGGACACACCAGATTTTTTTTTTGGTTGATTTCGTGATGAACTCATCTTACGATTCAAGTGGAAAGCAAATGAGTGCTCAAGAGGTTTTTTGTATCTCATTAAAGAAACAAAATATATCATTAATTTATTTTTAGACGAACTTTAATAATTTCATAAAAGGGGTCTGTACCACGGACTATAACATAGCTCTCTTTGGTTAAATGATACATCAATTACAGTTGTAAATATCATTAAAATTAAAAAAAATTAAACTTAAACATGTGATAAGTATTCCATGGTAACCATAGTAACTAAGATACCTTCGAAAAAAAAAAATGAAACCCCTATATTTTATATTGACCTTAATTACTGCTGTAGTATAAATATAAGGATCCAAATTGGTATTCTTCACTTCTCCATTAAATTCTCATTCTATTGAAATCTCATTCATAAAAACCATTCCTCCTCTCACAGGTAGATACGGGGAGGGGGGGAGTGGCTTTCGGGCTGAAGCCCCCCAAAATGGTAAAATATAACCATGTTTTACAGAGAAAAATATTAAAGTATTCTTGTTCCTGTAATTACATTTAATAGGACTTCAAGAACCACTTAAACAGCTTTTAAATTTTTTTCAAAATTATCGTTATATGTATATGAAAAAAAATCTTTAGGGCTGAAGCCTCCTCCAAAAAAAAAAAAAGGAATCGATATTAATACATTTATGTAGTGTAGATTGTAAAATAGAATGTGAGGAAATTGATCGTGAATCATTTGTCCGCTAATCACCAAATTTTGCGTAACTCCGAATCATATCGAATCAGCCGTTTTTGAAAAGTGAACGTTAGCGAAAGTATTTTTTTCAAGTAGTGAATGGAATTTGATAACAATTTATACCTTATCGATCATCTTATCTCCAATCCTTAACTTTCCTCAACAATGAGATAAATAAAACGTGCGTGAGATTTTTGAGATAAAGGGGTAAGAAGAAAAATGCGTTAAGAACATGTAAGAAATAGAAGTGGATGGAATTCGATAAAATGATAAAGTGTATTTTTTCCCTTAATTTTTTCTGCATGATGAAAAGTCACCATCTTAGGCCAAAATGAATGAGTCGTTTTGAAAATTAAGCGCAAGCGAAAATATTTTTTTGAAGCAATGGACAGAATTTTATTAAAATGTGCACAATGGTTAGTGTTGCCCAAATGCGAGACCCAGACGAGTCTTGGTCTTGCAAACTCAGTTTCGTCATGTCTTGGTCTTGTACAAGAGTCTCGCAACAGTCTTACAGTACTGTATTTTGTAGATAGGAGACACCTAACTAAGCCTGAATGAAAAATTAGAGGAATTAAATGCAAAAATATATTGGTTATACAAATTATTTACATATAGTAACTAAGATTGTCGAGTATTAGTAACTATTTTGCTTTAATTTTTTATTAAAAACATCGATTTTTTTTACCAGTCCTGGTCTTGATCTTGCAACAGTTAGGCGGCCTTGGTCTTGGTCTTGCAAAGTGCAAGACCAAGACCGATTTTGGGCAACACTAAAAATGATATACTAATGTAACCGTATAAAATAAAATAAATGAGAAAAGTATCAAGGCGTTATTAAAAGCATTCATTAATTTTCATAAAATTTAAATAATTATTCATAAGTGTTTAATAATTAATTAATATTTTTATAATTATTAAGGTTTACATTAACATAAATATTGGTAGGAAAGGAAATAATAATAATGATAATTGATCTAATTAAAATTAAATTATTTTAATCTGTTTTCGAGGCTAAAGTTATCTATTAAAACCATTATTATTACGCTTATATTCAGCGAAATAAACTTTAAATGAACGATAAAATAAAGTTTAAACAGTTCGATACATTGTATATTTTTAGTTGTTAAAGGTTAAGAAAAATTCATCTAGTTTGTAAATCCTATTAAATATAATTAGTTTTTAGAAATTATTACTCAAACATTTTTCGTCATTCTTCATTACCTTCTACGACTTCACCAATATTTCGTCAGCTTTCTAACGATATATTTTACGAATCGTTTTATTTATTGCAAAAAATGACATTTTATGACCTTGTATCACTAAGAACTTTGATGATTTTTCTCTTATTTAATCTGTACATTGTAAACTTGTAACTATATTTGGTATATATATATATGGTACATTGATAAACTGTTTTGTGTCATTTCGGATCATTTCTTATGTTATTTTTATCTATAAATAAGGTCAAAATTAACAAAAATGTTCTTAAAAGATCAACTTCGACAAAAATGAAATATCAATCAATGTTTATTTTATTTTAGTGAAGAAGCCTTTAAAAATGGAGTCTATGACAAAATAGCAAACATTATTATCCTTATGGAAATACAAATTCCTTTTTATACTACATAACAGACATTACTACACTCTAAAGCATAAATTAAAAATCTTGTTCTGTAAAGGTCAGACAGTTAAAATAGTTCCAATTATCAAATTAATATAAAATCTAAAATTGTCAACAATATACATGAATAAATACACTTTTTTTTTTAAAACCAAACAAAAATGCAGAACATCAGATTAAATTTGCAATCTGCATGAAACACATAAAACAATAGAAACAATAAATACACCTTTTTTTAAAAATGTTAATATTAAACTATGTTTTAAAATTAAATTAAAAGATTACCCCTACACCTAAGAGAACAATCAAGAAAAATACGCGGACAGATTACATGCCGATGTACAATATGGATTTTTTCCATAATATTCACAGGACAATATTCAAGATTACCCTACTAATTATCTATAATTTGATATAATTGAGATAAAAAAATATAATTTTCTTCTATCATCTGCACTGGTTGGCTTAAATATTTTTATCCCATCAAGATTTTCCATACCCTGGAAAATTCCTAACCTTACACTTGCTTGGAAGTTGGGCATTTAAATAATATATGATGAAGTGTTTCCATACAAAAATGAAGTATATATGCATATAGCCATTTATCATTACTAAACAAGAGAAACTATTAATTATTTCAAATAAACCATATTAAAGGTATTTCTTTTTTGTAAATTCATTTTTAAATGAATGAAAGGGGCATTTAAAACTCCTTAGAAAATTTCAATTGAGATAAAATTTAACTGATATAAAAACCCATTTAATTTTACGTCGATACAACACGTATAATTATAATTGTCAGAACGTTTTTTCGAGAATATCGTAAAAAGGTGCAAAAGCGGTTATATAACTTCCGGTTAGTCTATTTTAGTAAAAATGTTGCAACATCCCACGCATACATTTACCCCGAATGTGTAATTTTAGTTCTTTGTTTGTTTATTTTTTATTTAAGGCATATTTGGACTTACGGAATTGAGCTTTGGGGCTCCACCAAGTTTGGTTAATTAACTTTTGGTATATTAAAGTTCCATATGTTTCCGATTTGGCCCAATCCAGATACCTATCCTTCCATAATAAACTTCAGTATCACCCGAATCCTCTCGTTCCAAATCTTGCTTCCTCCTCGATCCGTGATAACCCTCCGAGGCGTCTGAAAAGAAAGTGGCCTCGTGATCTTCTTATATGAATTCATTATTAGAATGCTAGCGGTGGGTAGTTTCTCAACAAGCGTATTCATGTTACTTTATTAATGAGTGCACATTTACTAGATGTATTTTTTTTTTTAATACAGTTGTAAATATCATGAATAAATAATAATAAAAAAAAAATTACAGACCGACAGTGAGACATAAATGTGTATTTTAAAAATATGTAAGATTTTCAACAATTTTCCAAAGTGAGAGTTTACAGTCCCTTACTCTAGATATCTTATATAATTTATTTATTTATTAATTTATTTATATGATATTTACAACTGTATACAAAAAATACATCTGGTAAATTCGCACATGGATATAATGACATGAAACACATGTTGAGAAACTACCCATTGGTAGCACTCTAATAATATGTCTATATTAGAAGATCACGTGGCCATCTTCTTTTCAGACGCCTCGGAGGGTTATCAGGAATCGAATAGGAAGCAGGGTTAGAGACAAGAGGGTTGGGATGGTTATGAAGTTTATTATGGAAGGACAGATATCTGGATTGGGCCAAATCTGATACATAAGGAACATTAAGGTCATTATGGATAATTTTATTTGTAACAAAGTAAGGAGCATTGAGGATTTTACGAAGGATTTTGGATTGTAAGGATTGTTTGCTAGAGGAATTTGAAGGTTTGGTGGAGCTCCATAGCTCAACTGAGTAAGTCCAAATAGGCCTTATTATAGTCATGTAAACGAGTCTTTTATAATTGATTGGAAGGTTAGAGCGTTTGTCTAGTAAGTGTTGAAGTAGTCGGAAACGTCGAGCTGTTTCTTGTCGTTTCAGTCTGGTATGAGGATTCCAAGTTAGACATTTGTCCAGATGGAGTCCTAGGTCTTATATAATTAAATATAGAATACGTAATAATGTAAACAATAAATATGTACGTATAGAGTAATGGGTGAATACATTCTAATAATTTATAACGGATTTTATTTTATTATTATACGTATTTCTTTCTTTTTATTATGTAGGTTTTTTGTTGCGTTTTCCTAACCGTTAAACACTAATTTGCTGTCAAGCTTTTTAAACCCGATTGGTTTTGTTACGCATATTGTGAAATATATTTTTTCTATTCATGAAATTTATAGCTATACTAAAATAACAATTGATCTAATAAACAGATAAATATAGCGACATGAAAAACTTATAGAGAAACTATCCTAGATTCTCACCATCTTATTTTCAGAAGCTTTGGGTAGTTATCAGAAAGAGGAAACAAGGTTAAAAACCAGAGTTTCAGGATGGTACAGAAGTTTATTATGTAAGAATAGGTATCTGGATTGAGCTAAATAGGAAACATATGGTACATTAAGGCCATTATGGATGATTTTATTATTATCATATTACAGAGCATTGAGGATTTTACAAAGGATTTTGGATTGTAAGGATTGGATACGAGAGGAATTACATGATTTAGTGGAGCCCCATAGCTCAACTCAATAAGTCCAAATAGGCCTTAATTATTGTCATGTATATGAGATAGAAAGAATGTTTATTATTAATCACAATAACATAACAAAGATCTAACAAATATTTCAAAAATAAATACAAATATTTTTAATCTCTCTCTATATAAATGTTTTCATCATATACGACATGGCTTTTAATGTTTAATTATACTAATTATTAATATTATTATCTTTTTTTTCAAGTTACAAATATATTACGTAATAATTATAATTATACAAACAAGATTGAGAAAACATATCACTCAACGATAATACCAACAATTACCTAATGACAATAACAAACAACAACAAATCTATGTTTGTTTTTATAATATTTATACTTAATACAGTATTTAAAATTACGGGCAATAAATAAATAAAAAATAAGTAATATATGACGTGATTAATTTCATAATTACATATCGATATCCCAGAGTTCAATTCAAATTAAATTGTTCGACTAAATATATTCTATACTTTAAGGCTAGTACTGTATATTTATAAAGTGAGGACCAATTTTAACCGTTAAGTAGCTATATTATTTCCTCTCGTGAGATATTAGTTTTTGAAATTGTTGAAATCCTTATATCTCTTAGGATCGGATAAATGGCAAGGTATGTATCTTCGGGAGTATTCATATTACTAAGACAACAGGTGTAAATTCGATCGCATCTCCAGCATTGACAGTACAAATCTAAAATTTCCCCCTTGTTAAGAAAATTATTTTAACAAACCATGAGTTTGCATCATTTGTTTTATAATGAAATAGATAGATTATGGTCTAGCTGGGCATAACCAGGATGAAATTTTGCTCTTCTTGCTCTATGCAAAATTATTCTTATTATATTTTTCATTTATTTTATTAAACAGCCGTTGGATGGTCTGGCTATTTAGTGTAGGAGTATTTGGAGTCAAATTAATCCCCAAAATTCTTTATTTTTAAGTTTATTTGTAATTAATTTCAAGCTTAAGCGTTTTTCTAGTAAGTGTTCGAACGGTTTCTTGTCGTTTCAGTATAATTAGAGGATTTTAAGTTAAACGTTTTTCCAGGAGGAGTTCTAGGTATTTGTACCAATAAAGATAAATATTATGAAATATTAACGCTGGAACATGAAAATTAGTTATGCAATTAGTAAACTTGTAAATTTACAAATTATTGAATGCATTTATTGTTTTATTATTTATTTCATTTATCTGTGCCCCCAGAGGTAAATGCATCATATCTATTTTACTATTGAATAATTTAATAATATAGAAATATATTTTAATAGTTCAAAATTATTAAATAATGGTTTTACTGAACAAATACAAAAATGGACGTGGTGTTTTTAAGTCCAGATTACAGATACAAATAAGTGAACATTAAAAAATCTAAGGTGCTTTAGACCAAACGATAGAAATGAAAATATTAATTAGGCGAGATTAATAATATGAAATATAAATTATAAATAATAGCTCATTACAAAGAGGATAAAATGATGAACATTTCCCTCGCTTACAGTATGCTGGTCTGATGTTTAATTTCTGAGATATCTTAATCTATATCTTCGATAAAACTCGTTATAATTTAGTTTTCGACAATATTTTTTTCTTTTCGTCTCTTTAACACAGCGTCGTGTTAAGATACAATTTTTAAAAATGGTCCATTACAGAGAGGATAAAATGCTGAACCATTTCCTAGTTTACAGTATGCAGATCCGATTTATAGTTTTTGAGATATTTTAATCCATATGCAAAAAACACTTCAATTAGTCGACTTTAGCCGAACGTTACACATAGGAGATCTGACATCTAAATCTAATTCACTTTCAAAAAAATCGAATTGGCACTCCTTAGGCCTTGAGACCCGGGCAAGTTGTCCACTTTTTTTTTTTTTTGTAAGCATTATTTTTATTTTAAGGACACCTTTCATTGCATAAAATAAAATGAAAAACTTAATAATGTCAGTTGACCTCTATATATGAGTAAGTGACATATAGAGACACGTTCTGCTTCCGATATATATTTACACAGACGATAAGATTTTAATGAAATCATTTTTCACAAATTAATAGATAATTGAGATAATTCAAATCACAACAAACACTACTCGAACCAAGAGGTTATTATTTTTAAATCGAGTGCTTACCGATCTCCCAATTGGCCGATTAGGAGTTCAATTAATTATTTCGTGTATAAAAAACATACAAATTATATAATAGTTAAGTATATATTTCCCGATTGATTGCCTTCGGTTATAATTAATTTGAGGAAGACGTGTTGTATCAGTTAGACGTTATCAGAGAGCGCTGCTAAAAAGTGGGGGAAATTCGTCAGCTGTTTGAATTAACCGCCAGTCGAATAGTACATAGGTGTCTGCTACAACTCGAATAATACAACACTCCATATAATGTACTTTGACTATTTTCAACACTCGAGGTTTCGGTAAGTCCTCATTAATTGTATATTTTGATTCATATACAGTCGTTGTCATAGAAATTAGATCACCTATTTCAGTTGATAACGTTGATTTCAGTGAATCTTTCGTTTTGTTTCTGGTGAGTGAATTAGATTGAACCGTAAGATGTCCTATGTGTAACGCTCGGTTGGAGTCGACTAGTTTATTTGAACATAGATTAAAATACTACCTTCATACTGTAAGCGAGGGAATTGTTCAGTATTTCATACTCTCTATAATGTACTATTATTCAAAATTGTATTTCAACGAGACGCATTATCAGAGAAGCGAAAGGGGAAAAAATAGTGTCAAAAACCAAATGATAACTAGTTTTATTGAAGATATGGATTAAAATATCTCAGAAACTAAAAATCTGACCTACATACTGTAAGTAAGAGAAATTTTCATCCTTCCATCTTCTTTGTGATGGACTATTATTCAAAAGGGTATCTTAATACGAAACCGTGTCAGAGAGGCGCAAGGGAAAAAATAGTGCCAACAAATAAATGATAACGAATTTTATGGAAGATATGGATTAAAATATATCTGAAACTAAAAATCGTACTTGTATATTGTAAGTGAGAGAATTATTCAGCATTCCATCCTCTTTGAAATGAGCTAATATTCAAAATTGTATCTTTACGCGACATCGTGTCAGAGAGGCGAAAGGGAAAAAAATAGTGCCAAAAAATAAATGATAACGAACTTTATGGAAGATATGGATTAAAATATCTCAGAAACTAATAATCGAAGCTGAATACTGTAAGCGAGGGAATTGATTAGCATTTCATCCTCTTTATAATGGGCTATTATTCAAAAGTGTTTCTTAACGCGAAACCGTGTCAGAGAGGCGAAAAGAAAAAAATAGTATTAAAAACCAAATGATAGCGAGTTTTTTTTGAAGATATGGGATTAAAATATCTCAGAAACTAAAAATCTGACCTGCATACTGTAAGCGAGGGAATTGTTCAGCATTCCATACACTTTTTAATGAGCTATTATTCAAAATTGAATCTTAACACGAAACCGTATCAGAGAGGCGAAAGTAGAAAAAATAGTGTCAAAAACCAAATGATAACGAACTTTATGAAAGATATGGATTAAAATATCTCAGAAAATAAAAATCGGACCTGCATACAGTAACACAGAGAATTATTCAGCATTCCCTCCTCTTTGAATTGAGCTATTATTCAAAATTGTATCTTAACGTGACATCGTGTTAGAGAGACGAAAGGGGAAAAAATAGTGTCGAAAACCAAATGATAACGAACTTTATGGAAGATATGGATTAAAATATCTCAGAAACTAATAATCGAAGCTGAATACTGTAAGTGAGGGAATTGATTAGCATTTCATCCTCTTTATAATGGGCTATTATTCAAAAGTGTTTCTTAACGCGAAACCGTATCAGAGAGGCGAAAGGGGAAAAAATAGTGTCAACAACTAAATTATAACGAGTTTTATTGAAGATATTGATTAAAATATCTCGGAAACTAAAAATCGGACCTGCATAGTGTGTGGTCTAAAATATACACTTTATTTTTTCGGTTTTTCTTCACTTATTTATGTTCAACAAAACTCAAAACACCGGTTCTTAGTCCAGTTTTAACTAATTACAGAATAAAAAGAACAGTAATTATTACTAGTTTCAAACAACTATCCTCATCAGAAAATATTAAAATTGTGATGTTATATGAAGTGAAGGAATTTTCACAGGAAATAGTAAAGAGGATAGACTACCACCAATCAACAGTAGTCATAGATTTGAAGAAAAAACAAACGAACAATTTGACTTCTTAATGGTGTGATTGTTTTAACAACATCGTTTCAAAAATGAAATAGAAATATCCGGAGATCTTGTAAATTTTTACTAGTTAATGCAATTTCTATGACCTCGATTGTGTAGTGCTTTAACAATAAAACAATTCCTTACATTACTTCATTGTAGTCTAAGCATCAATAATTATTACAAATATTTTCGAATATACTTAAAAAAAAAATGGGTTGTCATAAAAATGACTTCTTACAATTATGATTCGACCGCGCAACTTCAGTTAAAATTATAATTTTTTTTCTCTAACTCTCCTGTATTAGTTGCAAAAATTTTCGCAGACTTTTGCGATTTCAATCTTGTTTGTCTCGACGTATTTCGAACCCAAAGTTTAGCAGTATATGTTCAAACAGTTCTTGTTGTAGTGTATATTAGTCACTAGTTTTGTAATTTAAGTGATGATCTTTAGTACGGGAGATGTGACCTAGATTATATCATATGTTCAATTCTTGATTTTTTTAATTTGCTAAGTATATTCCAGGTGAATCGTTTGTATTAAGTATACACTCCGTAGTACATACATCTTTTTATCAAATTATTAACAACCGCCAAAAACATCGTAAATAGCTTCATCTCATCGTAACTTACAACTATTTCATTTTCGAAAATTCTCGGATTGGGAAATTTTAAATCTAGAGATCGATAAACTTAGTCTATTCGATAAGGTACTAAAAACTCATAAATACCCATTTGCTTTCCACTTGAATTGTGAGATAATAGGATCACAATATACAATAGGTCTACAAAAATATTGGACCGTTTGTCCTATGATACCTTGTTATTTTGACATTTTGGGGGTGGAGGTCACGAAAACATTTTTTTTTTTGTCAAGTGGAAAGCAAATGGATATTCATGAGTTTTTAGTTCCTAATTAAATAAACAAAGTTTGGCAATTGTGGCTAATGACAAGTAGATATCGTCTCATACACTGGTGCATGTTAACATCCGAAATAATTACTATTAGTATATATAATATTAGTACATAGTATATATAAATATATACTATATACTAAGTATATATAAACAGTTACATTTAAAGAGTTAGAACTATATGATGAGTTACTATTGCTTATTACTATTTTCTATATACCAAGAATTATTTCTGTAGTCGATTATATTTTTATTGAATTTAAAGCATTGTTCATGTTCTGACCTTGAAAAATAATTAAAATTAAGCACTTAAGAAAAGTATTCCACGAATGAAAGTGGGATTTAGATAAAATGTTTTAATCGAATCAATCAAAATTACTAAAATTGGGATTATCCACATACCGAAGAAAATATATCTGCTAAACTTTGTTAAAAATTTACTTTATCCTAATGTCTTGCACTTTACTCACCTATCCCACTTAAAGACAATATATCTTTCTGATGTACAGATATTTTTAAAAACTTTGTCGTAATTACTTCAGGACTTTAAAACCATAGTTAATACACTCTAAGTAGTTGAGAAGATAACGTAATAATCTAACGCGATGCGTTACACAACCTTCACTTACCATGAATAAGAATATTACTTTAGTAATAAATCAGTCGGAGGTCGATTTCCACTTTTGTATTTGTTCGGGAAAGCCAATTTTCCATAATTTGGAGCTATTAAAATTTGTTACTAAATTATTTAATAAAAATATCTGGTGTGTCCACTCACACGACTTTCCTACCTATTTCAGAAAAGTTTTTATATCTTTACATATGTTCATGAAGAAACAATAAAGAATTGAACTAGATACATTTTCCTGAAAATTGATCAAACATAAGATTTGAGTACGATTTATTTGATAAACTAAAGGAATGTAAACTGGCTTAAGGTAGATCAGTGTAAAAATTTCAATACTCTCTAATATTGATAATCAAAAACTTTTTGCCATAGCTTAGTATTGTCAAACAATAATTTTTGTTAAAAGTAGAGGAAATAGAGAAACTTGTGTGATGCGGGCAATAGATTTTCCTACTTTCACTTAGCCATCCTTATTCTCTCATTCACCCCTTTCTGACACCAGGATATGAAACCGTAATCTTACATTGGAAATTGAATAGCTGTAACTTCGTTAATAGTTGTCCAAAATGAACGATTTTTATATGGCTTTGTAGGGAATTCCATTACCTTTCAAACGACAGGCTACGAAAATCGCATGTCGGCAATTTGACCCGATTGCAATACTTTCCTTACCTAGTATAGGTAGGTATATACCTAGTATACCCTCCCGGCACGGACCTGTGCCCACCATGGGACATATGGGATCTTCGCACTGCCGTGGACAAGCAAAAGATTGGTCGTGCCCCCGGTTTAGACACCATTGACGCGTCAATTTTCAAGAACAGTATTCCCTATATAGAGGAAAGATTGCTGGCTATTTATAATGATTGCCTAGACAGGGAATACTTCCCAAGAATCTGGAAAATCGCTAACGCCAAGCTCATTTACAAAGGAGGAGACAAAGATAAGCAATTAGCCAAATCTTATAGACCTATATGTCTCCTCCCAGTCATGAGCAAGGTGTTAGAAAACCTGATACTCACCAGCCTACGGCCAGTCTTCTCGAGAGCGAGCCATCCACGGCAGTACGGATCCTCTAAAGGCAGGGGAACCGCAGATGCCCTGCTGAGAGTGCGCTGTGATGTCGAAGAGAAGGCGGAGAAGTATGTTATGCTCCTCCTGTTTGACATATCATCCGCCTTCGATAGCGTCTGGTGGCCGAGCGTACTCCAGCAGTTGCAAAGGCATGAAGCCCCCAGCAACTTGTATGGCTTGATCAGAAGCTATCTCCACGATAGGACATTGAAGATTAAAGGTAGCTTCTATGAAGTAGAAGATACAGTGGAAAGGGGCTGTCCACAGGGCTCTGTCCTTGGCCCTGTCCTATGGAAACTGGTGTTTGACGAGTTGCTGGGAGTGCTAGAACAGGAGCGGTTCCCCGCCACTGCATATGTAGATGACCTGGCTGTTGTAGTGGCCTCGAATAGCAGGGCCAGATTAAAATATGAAGCTGAACGTTGTGCCAACCTTGTAGAAGAATGGTGCGAGAAAAAGAAGTTAAGGATGGCGGGCTCCAAGACTCAGGCCATCCTCTTGAGAGGTTCGACCGATAGGGCACACCCCATAACCTTGGTGATACAAGGTTCCAGAATATGTCCAAGTGAGGTAGTCACCTATCTTGGAATTAGGATTGGGAAAAAATTCAACGTGACGCCTCACTTGGATTACTTAAGGAATAGGATAACCTTAGCCCTTAATGGTCTCAGTCGCATAGGGGGGCCTTTTGGGGCCTTAGATATCCAGCAACTATGTCCATTTATAAAGGAGTAGTTGTTGGTATCCTGAGATACGCGTCCCCCGCATGGAACCTGAATCTCTCGTACCATCAGAAGCGCTAGTTGGCAACAATCCAGCGGATGGCCCTGCTTAGAGTAACCAGGTCATACAGAACTGTGTCCCATGAGGCGGTGCAGGTCTTAGGAGGAGGTAATCCTCTCGAACTCCTCCTGCGGGAAGACCTTTATTGGTACAACATTAAGAGGGATGACTTGGCGGATTTACCAGCAAACGTTCGGGAGAGGATTTCTGATAACCCCAGAAAATGGAAGATGATCCTCCGGGCGGATACATTAGAACAATGGAATCGGCGATGGGTGACAACCCCAAACGGGTCCACACTAAGAAAATTCTTTCCCACCATTAAATCGCGCTTAGAAAAGAAATGGGTCCTCCCGGACTACTGGGTCTCACAGATCCTCACGGGGCATGGGGGTTTCAGAGCAAAACTTTTTAAACACGGTAAAAATATCGACCCCTTATGCCCCACTTGTGGAGTACCTGAAACCGCTGAGCACATCCTTGTAGCCTGCACCAGCTATGAGGCACTGAGGGCCAAATTAATGAGGGATACAGGGCTTTTCGTTCTTACAGAAGGACAATTACCCCAACTAATGTCTGAACAAAACTACCCGCACTTTAAAAGTTTCGTATGCGGCTGGAAAAAAACTGTGGGCCCAACCCACTTCTCCCTGGGAAGGCGTGAAGAAGCAGTACCTGGAAGGCCGCTAATTAGGACAGGAGAAGAAGATGGAGAACAATAACTAAGTGACAAAATTATCAAGCAGGCTGTGTGCACAGCAATTTAAAAATGTAAATAGATAAACATGCAACAGTGATTTGTTATACAATGTGTATCAAGTCACTGCTGCAAACTCCCGTATTGTCTTAAAGGCAGGGTAGGGAGGAAAATAAAATAAAATAAAATAAAATAAATAAGGTAGGAAAGTAATAAGTTAAAACATGTGTTTAAAAAATAAATAAGTTATTTACTATAAATAAATAAATAAATAAGTTATTAATAAGTTACTTTTAATAAAAAGTAATAAGTTAAAAAATAGAATAAGCTGTACCATCGCTAATACTGGTTCGATTCCGATGATTTTTTTTTTGTTTTGTTGGAAATTTAATTACCTTTCAAAAGTTTCATTATAAATTTTACCGTATAACATATACTTAGGGAGTTAGGCCCCATAACATTTTTATTTTCTTTATAACTTTTTTTCCTGAATTTTTTCGGGAATTTAGTCTATATACGAAAATTGAAAGGACAATGATTAGAACATTATAGGAAAGTTTAATCAAAATCGTTAGAGCCGTTTTTGCGCTACAGTCTAAAGAAAAACATGTTTTTAATTTATTGCGCGCAAGCTATTGCGCATGGAGCACCGAATTTCTGTCACAGGCATCGGTAGTCAAAACCCTACAAAATAAAAAAAGAAGAAACAAAATCGGTTCAGTAGTTCCCGAGAAAATCTTGGCACAGACAGACAGACCAATGGCTAAAAATGTGTTTTTCGGACTCAGGGTGCTCTGAAACGTATAGATCCGTCGAAAACCGCATGTCGGAAATTTGACCCGATTGCAATACTTTCCTTACCTAGTATAGGTAGGAAAGTAAAAATTACCTCTTAAAGTATTACTGTTCATGTAATTATATTTAATAGGACTTCAAGAATCACTTAAAAAAACATTTCATATAGGTAGTAAGTATCTTCCATTTCGGCTGAAGCCTGCCCAAAATTAAATCCTGGTTCCACTAGTCATCATTATAATAGACCTCATAGCGCTCGTCATTTTTTTCTTATTTGCCACTGATCATTTATTTTTTTGGTACCGTATATTTCCCTTAGGACTTTTCTTTCTCACATTTCCAGCAACCTCTCGTTTCCTGGGTAAACACCCACGTTTCACACCCATAGGTAACGAATGGCCTAATATTGGTTTTATAAACTGTTATTTTGCATCCCGAATCAGTTCCTGTGATTTTAATATAGTATTTGCAAGGGTATAACAATAATTATTGCCTGCTTTTCGACAGACAGACATACCAATGGCTAAAAATGTGTTTTTTTGACTCAGGGGACTCTGAAACGTATAGATCCGTCGAAAACCGCATGTCGGAAATTTGACCCAATTGCAATACTTTCAATCTTTTTTTTTTTTTTAGGTTACAATCTTTATAATATAAAGCGACAGTTTTTTGCCTTAATGATCCTTTTCCCGACTCTCAGGAGCGATGTATTTTGATGAATGAGTAATCAAACGAAAGGGTATTAAATGGAGCAGTGACGAATCATAGTAACATCTACCCGAAATATCAGGAGAAAAAAAGATTATGAATGAAAAGAGAATTTTATTTGCGAATCACTTAAAAAGCGTAGTTCATGTTTATGTTCGAAGCATTCATCCACTCTGAGCCCGCAAAGATCTTTATGGCATAAACCTGTCAGCCAATCGGTTTGATTTAAGATGTGGCACTCCTATTCCCTACCACTTATATTTTCCCCAATCCTCGACGATTTTTCCCTCAGGAATTCTCTAATTTTCCTCAACGATAATGACGGTACCATAATATTTGCTTCGAATCCGGTACTTAAACTATTACTAACAAAGAGACTCCTTTAATTATTTTACACTAGTAGGCTCGTGCGAAAAATTAGCACAGCATATTGTTATCAAATGCCAAATTAATAAGAAAATAAAATAATGCAACGATAAAAAATAAAGGAATCAATTGTTACTTTATCGATAAATATAATCGAAAAAGGAAACAAAATTAATTTAAATCTTCATTTTTGTTTGGAACCAACATATTTACAAATTTCAATAAGCTGTATCTTTGCGAAAAATTGTTCCATTTCAATGATTTTTTTTTCTTTTGTAGACAATTTAGTAATGTTTTATATAATCGTAGGAATAACCAAGGGAAAAGTGTGTAATTTTTTAGTTATTCGCAAATAAAGATTCTTTTCTTTCATAACTTGGTTGCTTGAATTTTCGGGGTGATTGGACTATTTTGCCCGCCTGAAGGAGAAGGTAGCCTTCGAAATTGGTGGCTCAATCTTGAGATTTGGTGAAAAATTAACGATGATATGGCTTGCCGATCAAAAACACCATCGATGAATAATATAAACTCCTCCTCTCTCGATCATAGAGACCTCAAGTCGACGAAATGAGATATGTATTCAATGACAGTACTACAATTAATGTAAGGTTGTGTGGATGCGAACCCTATGCCTTGCGTTATCGAAAATAGTACGATTCGCTAACCCCCGTGAAAGTCTGAATCAAACGGTACCCCATGCATGGTATTTGGGCATGACAGGAGCTTATATTTCGTACAAAACCGATTTCGAGCCTTAGTGTAATAATATATGTGGGGATAAGCAAAATTTAAGATACTTTAAAGAAATTCAACAGTCTCTTGTTTTAATGAAGCTAACAGCTGGACTCATCCTCCTTCGGTCCGAATATTGTACGCAATAATTTATTTTCAAACACCTTATGACGTTGCTCATCTTTTAATGTAAGCGGTCAGGTTTCGCACCCATTAAAAAACTGTAGGCAGGATAATGGTTTTGTGAATTCTAATTTTTACTTTCACTAACCTATCAATGTAATTTATGATAAGGGTAAGTATTGCGATCGTAAAAATTTTCGAATCAGAGTTTTCAAAGGAAATACATGTTTTGATTCCCCCTAAGTCCAAACAACCGGTCCCGTTGTCCCGCAAAATGGTCTGTGTGCGTGTGTGTGTATGTGTGTCTGTGTATGTGCAGAGCCTAGCTTAAAAACGAAAAGTCGTACGAAACTGAAATTGCGTATTTGAAGTTTTAATGATCCATAGATGTTACAACAACAATTTTGTCAAAATCGGCAAACCGGAAGTGATACTTTCTATAATCGATTTAACACATATTTACGATTTTCTCAAAAATTACTCTAACAATTTTGATTAAACTCAGTATATCAGTGTATTATTAAGCAGTTTTTTTAATGTAATATAGGTTTTATTCTCATTGATGTTCTCTAACAGGGCTTAAATGGCTAATTTTCAATAGTAACTTTATTTTTTTTTCTTTGAAATAATTAATCTATGATGCAAAAAATAGTTAAATATATAATATGAAAGAATTTGACAATTAACTTAAGGAGATTTAAGAGATCGTAACGGATAATAGTTGTAATGGGAGAACCAAAGGAATACGAGCGCGTCCGAGCTCACCAGAATGAGTTCATACGTAACATGAGCTCAATATAATACGGACTCCAACAATATTATGTACATATACATGTGCTTTTTTCATAAATGCTATTGTTGGTATTATTTAATATTTAATTGTATGGAACAGGGATATAAAAATTAAAATTTGTCTACATAAGGGTATTTAAACAAACAAAAATACCCACAATGAAATATAAATAAATAAAACGCCTATAATTTTTAGTTTCACTTCCCCTTTGTCTGAAAATACTTATTTCAGGTAAGAAGAGGGTGGTAAGTGAAAGTCGTGTGATGCGAGCACCAGATTTTTTTTATTGTCGAGACATTAGGCGCGAGTTCAGTAGTTTCGCCACATAAGAATTTTTTTGCCTTCAGCATTTTTATATTTCATTTTATTTTACTAATTACAATATATACATATAAATCACTAGATATATATATACCTTTCTGCGTGTTCCTAACTCATTTTGGAAGTTTTGCCTTCTTTAAATAAGATATCGATTGTACATTCCTCTATCATATCATCAACAATCATCGTCCTTCCTACGCTTACAACCTTCTCTAATTCAAGTCCTCAGTCCACTCCCTCTCCACAAGATCTCGACCTTCCGATCTTTACATTCCTTCTCACAGATCTGCCTCGTTCCAAAACTCCTTTATTGCACGTTCTGTTAGTTTCTGGAATTCCCTTCCTATCAAAATTCGACATTCTTCATCCTTATCTACATTCAAAACCCTCCTATTCCAATTCCTGTCCCAAAAACAGTCAGATACCAGCTAACCTTTTATGTAAAATTCCATATTATTTATAATAATATATTCACATATAGCTCATAACTTAAATACTTATTATAGATTCGACTTTATTTTTATTTTTCAACAGAAACAGATTTTACCGTTAAGAAGAATTTACATTTATTTTTTCTGTATTTTTTATTTTTCTAAAAGGGTTTATTTATATTTTAACATTGTACATAGTTTTAAGTATCTTAGTATGGTTTTAAGAGTTTTTTATATAGATTTTTTTTTTATTTTGTATATAGTATGTATAACCAATATTTTTTTTTTTTTTTTTTTTAATGATCTATCTTTATCTTAACTTTTTATGTTTGTTTTTATCTGACCAGATATAAAATTTTAATTTCTGTACTTTTTTGTTATTCTGAAGGGACTTCGTCACAGAGTAAAATTATTTTTCTATTCTATTCTATTCTACTTTCGGTTATTGAGGATGAAATTTACATTCTGTAAAACTATTCTAATTTTGGAACTCTTGTAAACAACAATGTTTACACAATTGGCTTTCCAAACCAACAGCTGACAAAGATGTTTAATCAAATAAATAATTATTCTTTTATTAGATTCGAATCCCCGAACCAGTAGTGGAAATAATTTTTAAATCAGACACAAATCTAATGGAGGATTATGATAACTCTAAATTTGTACCTGGCCTTATTTTGCAACGTACTACTAGTACACTTTTTAGAGTAGTATTATTATGAATAGGTTGGATTAAATTAGATTGAGCCGTCAGATCTCCGATGTGTAACACTCGGGTTAAGTCGGCTGAAGTCGACCTATTAAAGAGCTTTTAAATATGGATTAAAATATTTCGAAAACTAAAAATCGGACCTGCATACTGTTAGCGAGAGAAATGTTCATTAATTTCATCCTTTATGTAATGAGCTATTATTCAAAATTGTATCTTAACGCGACGCAGTGTTAGAGAGGCTAAAAAGGAAAAATACTGATGAAAACTAAATGATAACGAGATTTGTTGAAGATATGGATTAAAATATCTCAGAAACTAAAAATAGGATCTGGATACTGTAAGCGAGGGAATTGTTAAGCATTTCATCTTCTTTATAATGAGATATCATTTATAATTGTATCTTAACACGACGCCTTTTTAAAGAGAAGAAAAGAGAAAAAATAGTTTCGAAAACCAAATAATAATGAGTTTAGTTAAACATATGGATTAAAATATTGCAGATATTAAAAATCGTACCTGTATACTGTAATCGAGGAAAATGTTCAGGTCGAAACGTCGGCATATTTAAAAATAAATATTATCATTTATTTTTGCCTTCTTTTTTGACTGACCACCCCAACTATTCTTCTCTTCATTACCCACAACAGTCAATCATTTACCAATTATAAAACAGAATTTTATAATTTCATATTAATAATTTAAATATTTGAATCTCATAAAAAACATAAAATTTTTGAACAATTATAATAGGAAGATATGAAACAATTAGAAGTGAATGGTGGTATTTTCGAACATTTATTAAAACTAAATTTCGCCAAGTGATCGGAATTCGACCATAATCATTAATGAACATTTGAAAAAAACATGAATGGATTTTCATGTTTACAACTTTTTGAAGTGAAAACTTCTTCAGAAAGGTTTTGCACTTTTTTGAGGAGGGAGAATTAGATTGATCCGTCAGATTTTAACGCTCGGGTAAATTCGGCTAGAGTCGACTAATTGAAATATTTTTACATATAGATTAAAAGATCTCAGAAACTAAAAATCGGGTCTTCATACTGTAAGTGAGGAAATTGTTCAGCATTTCATCCTCTCTGTAATAAGCTATAATTCAAAATTGTATCTTAACACGACGCCTTGTTAGGGAGGCGAAAAGGAAAAATAGTGTCGAAAACCAAATGATAACGAGTTTAGTTAAACATATGGATTAAAATATTTCAGATACTAAAAATCGTACCTGTATACTGTAATCGAGGAAAATGTTCAGTATTTCTTCCTCTTTATAATGAGCTATTACTCAAAAATTTAGCTTAATGCAACGCCTTGTTAGAGAGAAGAAAAGAGAAAAAATAGTGTAGAACACCAAATGATAACGAGTTTTATTTAATATATGGATTAAAATGTCTCAGAAACTAAAAATAGGATATGGATACTATAAGCGAGGGAATTGTTCAGCATTTCATCCTCTTTATAATGAGATATCATTTATAATTTATATTTCATGTTATTAATCTCGCCTTGTTTATGGTTTCACTTTTAACGTGTGGTCTAGAGTACACACTTTATTTTTTTTATGACATATTATATTTCTATAAACTATAATAGTATTTTATTGCGTTTACCAACGTTCCAATCTAGGTTTTAGGTCTTAATTAGTCCATTTCATTTGGTAACACTCAGCCTCCTAACTTCTTTCTGCAGTTCCAGATGAAACGCCCTGAAGAAGACCTTCAAGATAGGTCGAAACGTTGGTAAATGCCATAAAATACTTTTATAATATATAGTATTATATATTTACCGCACCACCGACTAACTTCTTAAATCATAATCAATCTTCTCCACAACCGAATCTACCGGGGGGGGGGAGAGGACTTTCGGGCTGAAGACCCCCCAAAATGATAAAATGTAACCTTGTTTTATCGAAAAAAATATTAAAAAATTATCTATTCAAGTATTACTCTACGTGTAATTACATTTAATAGGACTTCAAGAATCACTTAAATACCATATCATAAACGTAGTTAGTATCTTCCTTTTTTTTCGAAAATAATTATAGTTATATACATGAAAAAAAAAGGCCCCATCCACCAAAATAAAAAAATTAAAACCTGGATCAGCTAGTGATCTTTTCCATAAGGTTTTTATTTTTGTATATAATATTTTAAGGTGCAATTAAAGCCGAAAGGTCATAATATAGAAGAAATAAACACTTCTTGTTAATAAGAATTTTTATTGATGAAATAAAGTTGTGGGAGTAATGTAAAAAATTAATCGTTTATTGATTTAATCATTTTAATATTTAAATTTTTCTTTTTGAATTCCTACGATTCTCCCACCATCAATTACAAAGTCATGAATTATGACTTCAGTGTATTCTTTAACCAATGTAAGGGTTTTTATGCAATTCTATAAGTTGTTTTCATCCAATTTTTAAACTGCTAGTCAAATATCTTTACAAATAAGTGTATTGTATATATATATATATATATATATATATATATATATATACATATCAGTGTTCGGCATTATTTAAATAAATTATTTGAAATTTTATCTAGATAACGAATAATAGATAAATTTTTATTCGTTATTTCTTATTCGACGATCTTTGGACAGATGATTATTTGTTATTTGTTATTTACAAATAATATGCATCATCTGTTATCTATTATTCGTTATTTAAGATGAAAATACGATTCGAATAATCTTTTTTGCAATTTTAGGATTTCTTCGAAATTTAAGTCTGTTTATATGTTTTACGGGGCCCTTTTTATGAAAAAAACTGTCAGATTTGAGATAGCGCCTCCCTCCCTCCCCCAACCAAATATTTGTATCTTTTCGGATTTAATTGATATGAGGGTCGACTATTATGTTTTGGGGGGCCCTTTTTATGAAAATACTGTCGGTATTTGAGATAGCGCCCCCTCCCCTCCCCCTCGAACCGACCTTTTGTAACTTTTCAGATTTAATAGAAAAGTTACAAAAGGTCTCGACCAATCTTAGTGCTCTCGACCAATCTCCGCTGGCTTTAGTACCAGTGACGCGGTTGGGAGAGTAGCGCAGGGTTCTCCTGGAGTTCCCTCGCCTGATTGTATATAGGTATGCATGTGTTTTTTTTTTTTTTTCCTTAGTTTTAATTTTCTTATTTTTTAGGTTATTTTATTTTATTGTCTATTGTATATACTTTTGATTATTATTTTGTTCTATTTATTTTATTTTTTTGTACATATGGTGTGAATGTCATCCTACCTCACTATAACCAATGTCCAACAGACAGATTGTTATAATACTCAATAAAGAAATTAAAAAAAAAAAAAAAAGAAATGAGGGTCAACTATTATGTTTTGGGGGCCCTTTTTATGAAAATGCTGTCGGTTTTGAGATAGAGCCCTCCCCCCCACCGACTATTTGTAACTTTTTAGATTTAATTGATATGAGGGTCGACTCTTATGTTTTGGGGGGGACCCTTTTTTATTAAAATGCTGTCGGATTTGAGATAGAGCCCCCCCCACCATCATTTGTAACTTTTCAGATTTAATAAATATGAGGGTCAACTATTATGTTTTGGGGGCCCTTTTTATGAAAATGCTGTCGGATTTGAGATAGAGCTCCCCCCCCCCCCACACCATCATTTGTAACTTTACAGATTTAATTGATATGAGGGTCGACTATTATGTTTTGGGGGGACCTTTTTATGAAAATGCTGTCGATTTTGAGATAGCGTTCGGAGGGGGGGGGGGAGGTTGGTCGCTATCTCATAGCCGATAGTATTTTCATAAAAAGGGCCCCCCAAAACATAATAGTTGACCTTTATATCAATTAAATCTGATAAGTTACAAAAAGTCAGTTCGTGGGGGGAGGGGGGAGAGAGAGTCGCTATCTTAAATCCGACAGAATTTTCATAAAAATCGTGATATGGAAGAAATCCTAAAAAATCTCAATGCAGTGGTGTAATCTTAAAATGAAGATAATTTTCAAAACTATGGATCTGAAAATACACACACTGGCCCGTATATAGAAGAAAAATAAAAGTAGCGTAAAATTATTCGAAATTTATTTGAAAAACGTCGAATAACAAATAAAAAGATAACAGATAACTTTAATTTATTTATTATCTAGATAAAAGATAAACAAAATTATTCGTCATTTGTAGTTGAAAAGTTCGAATAAATTATTCGTTATCTATTATCTTTTATTTAAGATAAATTTTGCCCAACCCTGATACATATATATATATATATTTTTTTTTCTTCTGCTGGTAATCTATTGCGTCATAGGTAGATCACAATACATGTGTAGTTTTTCACAATATCTTCATGTGTTTTCACTTAAACGTCTTAAGGAACATAAATAAATAATTTATTTACTCATGTTATTTAAAAAACAAATATATTATCACTAAAATTGGTTGCCTATAAAACTTATTTAGCGTTTCTTTCCAATTTTATTTAATTATTACTATGTTGTTGTTTTTTTTGTACCAATATTATAATATTGTAACCGTTGTACCCATCCACTTTTTTAATATACTCTCGAAAACTATAGATATACTCATTTTAATACTTAGATTTTAGTTACTCTTTATTATAATTGGTCATCAGGCCAGATTTATTGTCAATTGATTTAAACAATATTGTTATTCTTAAGGCACCTAGTCCCAGAATAAAGATGATTATCTATTTCTATTTCTATTCAGATGCAATTAATCGGATTTTATGTTGCATATTTCATAATGCATATAATTGAATTTTTTGATGGTTTCAATAAAGTGAAAACAAAATAAAAAAGCGAAACTGCTGATGAAATTCCTTTTTTAAATCATAGTTTCTTTTTCAATCAACAACTAACACTACCTTAAATAATTTACTCCTTTGATTATGGATTTTTTTTTATTTTCCGTTTTTTTTTTTTTCCCCCTTCTTAGTTTCAATTTCCTTTACAAGGTGCAATATTTGTTGTTACTTTCAATGCCAAAATTAATTGCGTCCTTTTAATAAAAAAAAAAGTTGGTGATGAACAAAACAAGCAGATATATTTAATTAAATTTAAATGCATATAAATTTTCCTACTTCACGTCAGTTGATCATCAAACCATTATCTAATTCTAAAAATAATTCAAACGATAAAAGATTACGTATTTCAGGAACAACTTCGGAGATTCGTTAATTAATTTTAAGGTAAAAAAATTTCCTAACTAATACATTTGTGTTTTATTTATGTGGCATATTACTTAATAAATACTATCATTTCTAGAAAGATGACATGAAAATGAAACGAAAGATAGATGATAGAAGACTCGAACTACTTTACTCACTTTTTTCCAAATATTCAAAACTAGATTTAAGACAGGAACTAAAAACATATTTATACTTAGTTAAACCTATATAGACATACTCCTCACATATATATGATACAGCTAAAAAGACCCACTAACAAAAACTTAAAGTTTCCAATTAAAAATACTACAACTCATAACTAAAGCACCTTGGTACGTGACTAACAAAACCCTACATACTGACTTCTACCTGTCTACAGTTAACCACTACATAAGGGCTGTTTACTTACGATTTCATACTAATTTACACAGATATACTAACATACTAATAGAGAGACATGACATCAGCTGACATACCCATCAATACTAGGAGACTGAAAAGGCCCTGGATGAGAGACATGTCAGGTTTCACTATTTATCATCTGTTGATTGTCATTAGTTCGTTAACAGGTGCATATAAATATTTAAAGATAAAAAAAAACTTTATACTACAATTTTTATGGAGAAGAGTAAATTTCAGGAGTTAAAACCTTTTTAGAAAAATCCATTCAAAAAGTTTTGATCATACCAGCCTGAAACGACAAGAAACCTCTCGATGTTACCGATTACTTCAGCACTTACTAGACAAACGCTCTAAACTTCCAATTAATTACAAAAGACTCATATACATGACTATAATAAGACCTATTTGGACTTACGGAGTTGAGCTATGGGGCTCCACTAAACCGTCGAATTCCTCTCATATCCAATCCTTGCAATCCAAAATCCTTCGTAAAATCCTCAATGCTCCCTACTTTGTTACAAATAAAACCATCCATAATTGACCTTAATGATTCTTAAGTTTCAGATCTGGCCTAATCCAGATACCTATTCTTCCATAATAAACTTCAGAATCATAACAACCCTCTCGTTTCTAACCTTGCTTCCTCTCCACTTCCTGTTAACCCTCAGAGCCGTCTGAAAAGAAGATGGCTCCGTGATCTCCTAATGCAGACATACCATTAGAGTGCTAACATTGCTTAGTTACTCAGCAAGTGTTTTCACGTCATTATATCCATATGTTCAAATTTACTAAATGTATTTCTTTAATACAGTTGTAAATATCATCAAGAAATAATAAAAAAAAGTTTCGAAGAAACTCTTTTGAAATAAAAGTTTTACTACAAAAGATCAGGCTAACATTTTTCGCAATAAAGTTTATAATTCATATAGTAAACGTACAACTTTTATTTATTTGAGTCCTTAAAAAAAGTTATATATTAAGGGAAAAAATTGTATTTAAAGAATCATAAAAATAGAAAAAAAAATTGCTTTGTTTCAGTATCTAAAAATATTGTTTATAATTACCACTTTTTTTAGATTTACTTCTTAGATAAATGAATCGCTCGAACGGAACTTCAAAATAAAAAGTTTTTAAAAAACTTTTATTGAAAAAATTTCTTGGAAAAAAATTCTAGAATTGTGAAATCCAAACGATCGACATCAAAAACTTCTTTGAAAATTCTTAAAGATGAATGTTTTTTTCTGTCTGGTTAGCCCTGGTAAATTAAAAAAAGTCCATTTTGTAGTATTGATTTTTATTTTAAACGCATTAGTCTATATCAATATTTTAGCTGACTTATAACATATTTGGCGATTTATTGCTGTGTGTTTTATATTTTTCTACAGCATGTGCCATTTTCTAAAGGTTTTTACTGCAAATTCGGACTCTTGTTAAAAAAATAAACGTTACATTAAGTTCCACAAATAAGCTTGGCAATTATAACGCCATTTGCACAACATTGTGAAACTGTTAACTAACAACCGCAATCTTAAATAGTGTGAACGTTCTCTGTGGCGTGTGAGACCGGCGAGGTTTAATGGAACCATCTTAATAACTTCACGTAACGGCTTGCATATCTCTCTGTAATGGTTTATATACCTCTTTGGTCAACATGATCATTATGGCAGATTGTTATTTTTATAAATATGTTTTATATCAATAGATTTTTTCACACATCGTAAAGGAGTTGAAAATAACCAGCGTGAGACTAATTATTTCTATTAAAATTACACGAATGTATAAGGTTATTAACATTATCTAGATATATAAAAATAAATTATTTCATTTCTAAAAAAAATAAGTTCTGTTCGAGCGATTCATTTATCCAAGAAGTAAATCTAAAAAAAAATATGGTAATTATAAACGATATTTTTAGATACTGAAACAAAGGAAATGTTTTTTTCTATTTCTACGATTCTTTAAATACAATTTTTTCCCTCAATATATAACGAAACCTTTTTTTAAGGACCCAAAAATAAATAAAAGTTGTACCTTTATTATATGATAAATAAACTTTATTGCAAAAAATGTTTCCCAGATCTTTTATAGTAAAACTTTTATACCAACAGAATTCCTTCGAAACTTTTTTTTTTATTATTATTTCTTAATGATATTTACAACTGTATTAAATAAATACATATAGCAAATGTAAAGATACGGATATAATAAAAAGTGATCACTGTCCATATAGTCCGTTGTACGGATCCCTTTTTATCAAATTATTAACATCCGCTTGAAACTTTGGTGAATAGCTTCATAGCGTAACCTACAACTATTTTATTTAGGAAAATTCTCGAAATTTGAGTGTTTTCAATCTGGAGGTAAGAAAACTTTGTCTCTTTAATTAGGTACCAAAAACTCGTAAATATTCATTAGCTTTTTTGAATCGTGAGATATATTAAGCTCAAAATCGAAAAAAAAAAACAAAAAACGAAGCCTTCAAAAATTTTAAGCAGTTTAGCGTGACCTACAACCACAAAATGTCAAAATAACGGCCCATTATTTTTGTTGGCCACGTTTTTTTTTTTTCGGATTTTGTGATCAAATTATCTTGATAAGTGAAAAGCGTATGGGTATATACGAATTTTTAATAACTAATTAAATATACAAAGTTTGCCGACCTCCAGATTGAAAATGTCCTAATTCCAAGAGTTTTCGTAAATAGAAAAACGTGACGTGCATTAAAAAAAATACAAAACTTAAATTTTTATACTTTGCTGCAGAAAATCAGACTATTTAAAACAATGGACTTTTTAGAGTTGTTTAGGGCTTCTATTATCAATTTAAAAATTCCCTTTACTTACGAGAACAGCTATTAATTTTATCGTTTTTCAAGTGATTTTTATCGTTTTAATAGCCTCTGGTACTATAAAATCCAATAGCCCGTTTTATCAAATTATTAACATTCAGTTGAAACTTCGTGAATAGCTTTATCTCATCGTGACCTATAAATATTTTATTTAAGAAAACTCTTCTAATTGAGTTGTTTTCAATCTGGAGGTATGCAAACTTTGTCTATTTAATTAGGTACTAAAAACTCGTATATATCCATTTGCTTTCTACTTGGATCGTAAGATAATTTTATCACAATACGAGAAAAAAAAAGTGGCCTTTAAAAATATTGAGCAGTTTAGCGTGACCTACACACAAAAAATGTCAAAATAACAATGTTGTATAGGCCAAACGGCCCAATATTTTTGTTGGCCACCTTTTTTTTTTTTTGGATTTTGTGATCAAATTATCTTAAGATCCAAGTGGAAATCAAATGGATATTTACGAATGTTTAGGACCTAATTAAATAGACAAAGTTTGCTGACCTCCAGATTGAAAATGCCTCACAATTCTGAGAATTATCGTAAATAAAATAGTTGTAGGTTACGATGAGATGAAGCTATTTACTTAGTTTCAAGAGGATGTTAATAATTTTATAAAAAGGTGTCTGTACTATGAGCTATAATATTTACGTTTTGCTGGAACCAATCAGGTTGCTTCTAAACTAAGCATAATTAGCTGTCCATTGTTCATAGGTTCAACTGATTGATGAATCCCGTTGATGGAATTAGCGCTGAGTTTAGGAACTTGCCCATGCCTCATACATATGTACTTTGGAGGTTTTAGATTTAATCCATCGATATAATATAAACTCGCGTAGAGAATATGATTCTAGATTCATTAACCTCTTTGTATGACTCTACTGAGCAGATATTACCGCGGCGTAACAACCACAATCTTTCAGTTTTCTTTATCATCTTCTTCAAGTAGGAAGCCAATCAGGAAGGTCATTATAATTATTAGCGCGGACCTTGGCAGTCGTTGAGGAGTGATCTCATTTTGACAGATATAGCTCTGAGATGGAAAGAGCGAATCTTTCAACGCGGTGAAACCGATCCTTCCATCATATCCAATTTTATCGTTATTCATTAAAAACGTTTTTTTGAAGATTGGTTAGAATAGTGTCCTTAGCATTTCTATTGGTCTCATAATTATCTATATTAGATTTCTGATTTAATATCAGTAATGTAGCTGAGTGAGAGGCGCTGGGATCTCCTCGAGTCCTGCCTTTCCTTCCACGAGTGGGGAGATAGGCTTGGCTCGGAGATCTTGAGTGAACGAATTTTTTCAGATATTGTATAGAAGAATATGTGTATTTGGGTAGTTATTTTGATTAGTTTAGTTTGTTTTATTTTATATACATTTAGTTTTATTATTATTATTTGTATTTATTATTTATTTTTATTTATTGAATAGAGTTTGACTGTGCTCTTTGAACACTACTATAAATGTCCTTAATTGTAACAGATTGTAATAATTCTGAAAAAGGATTGTGATCAAAGCCTATTGTGAGAATAAAATGTGAAAGAGAAGCCGTTATTTAAGTATATACTTGTAAGGGAAAAACCTACGCATAAGGGAAAGAAGTAGATAGAATTCGTTATCGATGGATCAATCTAGATAGCAATCCACACAATGTCTTATGATTTCACGAATATTGGATTAACGGTAGTCATGGTGGCCGAGCATATTAAGGTCTAGCGACGCCGACTCGAATCCGGCCAGGGCGGATTAAATTTTATTTCGGACTGACGGACCCACGGAATGATTCCTGACCTTCCCACATGGGTTAGAATATGTTTTGTTGTACCACTAGAACAACCCTACCTCTCCAACTCATTCAAGAATATATTTTTTATTAAGAACTTTTCCACTACTGTGGTTATCCTTCACCTAAATATCATTCAAGATATTCTCTATGTATATTCTATCTAACTATATTCTTTTCTTGTCATTTTATTTTTGGTATTCCTTTTTTTCTTCTCACTTCTACTTCCAGTTCTATATATAACTTTGGTAATCTTTCGGGTGCCACTTATTTAACAAGTCCAAACCAGCGTAATCTTTTCTTTCCAATATTTTATATGATGTTTCTTTCTACCTCCATCAGCTCCAGAATTATTTCATTTTTAATTCTTCCTCTTCTGTATTTTTTTGCCGCCCTTTCCCGAATCTTTATTTGATGACCCATGTGTCCGAGGTATATGTCGTTATAAGGAATAATATAGCCTTCTATATTATCCTATTTGTACAGGGCATATACATATATAGAATAGCATAGAATAGAAAAATAATTTTATTCTGGGACGAAGTCCCTTCAGAATAACAAAAAAGTACAGAAATTAAAACTTTACATCTGGCCAGATAAAAACAAACATAACAAATTAAAATAAAGATAGGTCATTAAAGAAAAGAAAAGAAAAAAATATTGGTTATACATACTATATACAAAATAAAATAAAAAAATCTATATAAAAAACTCTTGAAACTATACTAAGATACTTAAAACTATGTACAATGTTAAAATATAAATAAACCCTTTTAGAAAAAATAAAAAATACAGAAAAAATAAATGTATATTCTTCTTAACAGTAAAATCTGTTTCTGTTGAAAAAAAAAAAAAAAGAGAAAAAGAAAGTCGAATCTATAATAAGTATACAGGTCATGAGCTATATGTGAATATGGTCTTATAGATAATATGTAATTTTACATAAAAGGTTAGCTGGTGCCTGACTGTTTTTGGGACAGGAATTGGAATAGGAGGGTTTTGAATGTAGATAAGGATGAAGAATGTCGAATTTTGATAGGGAGGGAATTCCAGAAACTAACAGAACGTGCAATAAAGGAGTTTTGGAACGAGGCAGATCTGTACATATATACATGTATACGTAAATATATATACTTAATATACATAATCTGTATATCAGAGCTACGAAGTTAAGTATTGCCGTGACTTCGCTTGCAGAAATGCTTATGAAAAAATAACGGATTTGAATAAAGACAAATTGACACTGAATTAGGGTGGCCATCGATAGTCGATATACCACCGATAATATCGACTATCGATATCGCCCCTTCGATGTTTTTATTTAAAAATTAAAATTAAAACTATCGTTTTCGGAAAGCGCTAGGAATTATATATGAATATGTTCGTCAAAGAAATAATTATACTAATTTTGCTTATATAATAGTGAATATAGTGCGTAGTAGAAGATAATAACGATATTTCGATAATATCAACTATCGATTGCCATTCTTAAGTTGAGTTGAATAGCGCGCGTGGGACCCATCTAACTCAGTAAACTAATTTTCCCAAATTTGTTAGTTAGAACCTTCTCAAACCAAGGCCGCGAATTGTCAAAGAAATCTTTGTACGATATAAATAAATAAGCATTTCACTGTATCCTATCTATAAATGGATTGAAAGGATAATTGGTTGAATGGAAATTCCTGCAAAAAAACAAAACAAAAAAAAAAAATGAGGATGGTCAGGAACTTTTTTTTTTTATTTATAAATGTAACAATCTGTCACGTGGACAATAATTATAGTGATAGAGGAACTAGAAAATAAATTTTGCAGAGAATAGAATTGATATTATTAATTTAAAGAGGAAAATAACATTTTTTTTTTTATGTGTCTATGTGGTAGAGAATGAATATCTACATTAATATTCATAATTAAAAAGTATTCACTATCGATAAAATATTGACAATCGATATTTCAAGATCGAAATTTCCTTAATATCGATAGTTATAGACCGGTATTAATATCGATTATGGGCCTTCGATGATACGATGTTATCCCAACACTGAATTAAATTTGTTTCTTGATATGTAAAACATAAATAACTAGTCGAAATTTTCGAATCTGTGGATAAAAAAAAAACTTAATCTCTCACAAGAATACAAAATTTGCCTAAAAAATTAAAAAAATTCAAGTATCTTGCTCTTAAGAATAGCCGTTTTCGAAGAAACTTAAAAATAATTTGACCTAGAAACTGCATAAAGATACCCACATCCGTTCGTTCTAAAATAATGAACGCATATTCTTAAAAAAAAAGAAGCAACATTATCATTTCCAGTTTAAGATAAGGATGTAAATTTAGTAAATCGTCATTCTAAATTCTTGAAAAGAGATAACGCAAAATTTCACTTTTTTTTATCTCCTTCACTCATATGGTAACTCAGTTTGAAGGCCGTATATTTGTTAATTTGTACATGCGCCATGCATTGAGCATAATACATGTTTTTTTTATAATACTGACATGATTTTTATAAAATTATATGTTGATAGTCCTAAAATAAAGTTATAAGTTTCAGAATAAAACATGAAAAATAAATAAGATGAATTTAACTAATTTTCTCAATATACAGTGACCAGCTAAATTTTTCATACAAAGACCCCTTGTAAAAAAAAAAATCAATAAAAACAATTCTTTCATTCTATTCTTTTTTATTTAAATAATTAAATATAACTAAAAAAATCCAACTAATCGACAAATACACATGAAAGTAAATTTGAAGAGAAGTTGGTTGGGGTATTCAGTTAAAAAAAAAAAGTAAAAATACATAATAGGTCATAAAAATTCAGGACGTAGTCTTTTAAAAAATTGTTAATTTTTTATTCGTGCCAACGTTACAACCCAAACATGTGGGCCATCTTCAGGGCTGAAAATTTTAAAATACAATCAGAGATATAATATTATACGACCGATAATGGTAATTAATGAGCTATGAATCCATAATACATGAATCTTAACTATTATTACAAAACACAATATTAAAAATGAAATATGTAAAAAGTGTTACAAACTAAAAATAATATATATATAATCTATTTATAAAAATTTGTAATTAGATGTTAATAGTTTCTAATAGCTATTGTTATCTAGTTTTTTCTTAGCCCTTATGGAGGCCTGAACTTACAACCGAAACGTCGCCAAAAATAAAATGAAATATAATTGTGGATTGATGGTTTACTGTAGTGAATAATTTAAGAGAAGGATGGTTGGGGTTATCAGTCAAAATAAAAAATAGTAAAAATAAGTATTTTTTTTTATATTTGCCGACGTTTCGGCACGAAGTTTATGCCTTCATCAGGGTTGGTCAATCTAAGAAGTGTGGAAAGACCAGGCTGGTATTTATTTTTACTTTTTGGAAAAAAATAACATTGAACATCCTTACCAACGTATCCGATTATTTGTTGTTATTCAATATAAATTATTCTCTACAGTCGACCATCAATCCAAAATTATGAAACTAAACTTGTTTCTGGTTGTCTGAAACGTAAAATAAGAGTTGAAAATTTAGATGAAATTTCATACTGATCTCACGAAATCAATTTGTTTAAATCGAGTGCATTGATTATTATTTATGGGATTAAAATGAATGCTTACGAAATGAATGATACGGAAAATGTGTTATCAGATTGTCCAAGTTACTTAAAACGGATCAGTGAATGATTTTTTTTTTACTTGAGGAAAAACTTCAAATGTTGATACATTGTGAGATGAAACATAAAATATAACAATGACATTTTGGTTTGTAGTGATTACTTAGAAACTGCATGTCAAAATTTATCTTTTTCTCCAAGTGGGCTCTTCAGTAATGTATGTTTTACAAAACAACGGAGCAAAATTCTGTGAAATCATCATAAGGAAATTTTTATTTTTAAGAATATTATATTGATGAAATTATATGAAATAGATTTTTAAAATTATTAGGCCTAACGGCGGACATACCCCCATTTTACGAATTTTTATTTTTATTTTACAAATTACAGAACTGTTCATTTAATTGTACTATTCGTTGTATTTTTTTTCAAATTGTATTATTTTTATCAAAATAAAATAAACTGAATCAAACTACAATTCGGATATTTTTTTTATTTCTTTAAAAATCTATGTTATACATCGCACCTTATTGCCAATTTTTATTATTATATAATTATAATCCTATATGTTATTTCTAAAAGGTGTTTTTTTGTCGGTACGCCATAACTTTGTCAATTCTTCATCAAATCCAATGATTGACCAATCATTTTGAAGATATTCTTCTCCTCCACCTGAGAAAAATAGTCCCATCCCTCTGAAATTTCTGGGGAAAAAGTTCTGAAAGAAAAGAAACTTTATTTGCGAATAACTCAAAAAGTATGCATTTTTTCTTAACTGTACCCATGATAATTAGAAAGATTGCTAAATTACCTACAAAACAAAAACAAATCGTAAAAATCGGATATATTAACAAAGATAAAGTCCATTAGTTTTGGTGTACTTAATAATGTCTTCCATTTTAAAGATATTGCATTTAGGAGTAGAATAGTCTACTACACTTTTTTTCTGGCTGATATATTAACTTTATTATTTCTTAAAGACATTTGTTTGTTCTTACATTTTATTTTTTTTAATAATTTAGAAAATCCCATGATCGGGGCATCATTTTGTCTTTATTACTTTTATTAGATGTGACTGTGTTTTTATGTTTTTAGTTTACTTATATTATTTTTTTTATTGTATATAGTTTTTATTTATTATTATTTACTTATTATTTTACTTTTGTTAATTTTATTTCTTTTTTGTATATACGGTGTGAATGTGTTCATTTATCAATATAATTATTGTCCCTGTGACAGAATATTATATGTCTAATAAATAAATAAAAAAATTACTTTTATTGTCTTTCCAGTCAGCGTTTAAAAATAAGTAAATTGTATAAAACAATTTGTACAAATATTTTGGTCTATAATGTTTACTGGAATATTGTAATCGACCAAGGAAAATATATTAATTCCTTCCTTTCATAATACATACGATCAACTTATTTCCATATTGTTTTTTTTATTTTTTCACTAAACAAAATTTTCTGCGAATTATTCACACGGCCAACTACTTATTCTTATTGCCGATTTGTAACCATAATATATATTCAACTTGTTTAGCTTTATATAAGGTTAAAAATATATATATATAACAAACAATAATAATTTAAGCCTTTTATTTCAAATATCTGCATTGCTCGTCATATTTCATAATAATTATAATTATATCATAGTATAATATAAATAATATTATAAAGAATATAATAATTAATATATTGTATTCAAGGATAAAATGTCTAGATTGAAAAATAACTACTGTAACCAAGATAAAATCAAACTACCATCTCCAGATGAATAAATACCATTTCTCGTACAAATTTTTAGTCTAAAATCTTTACTTTGTATTAGGAGAGAATTAGGTAACAGGAGCTCAACATATATGTAATTAAATGAACAGGTGTATAATAATCAACTACCGACACAAAAGTATGAGACTAAATTTGTTTCTGGTTGTCTAAACCGTAATATACGAGTTGAAAATTTAGAAGAAAAATTACTAAACGTTTCATGCTGTGAGATCAGCATGAAGCAAATTTAGTTTCATAATAGTTGACTGCATTGAATAATTGATATTGATTAATAATAAATAATAAGAGAAGTTGGTTGAGATGTCCAGTCAAAAAACAAAATATCGTTATTTTTCATTTCCTTTAAGTTTATTCTATCTATATATTATTATTTATTTTTTTTAGTGTTAATAGTTTCGCATACCTATTGTTATCTAGTTTGTTCTTAGCCCTTATGGAGGCCTGAACTTAGGGCCGCAACGTGGACGAAAATAAAAATAAATATAATAGTGGATTGATGATTGATTGTAGTGAATAATTGAAGAGAAGGATGGGTGGAGTGATCAGTCAAAATAAAGAATAGTCAAAATTAATATTTCTTAGCTAATTATAGAGCTGGCTATAGCGCTCTTACTCATCCTCCGCTGGTTTAAAATACCAGTGAAGTTGCTGAGGGAGAAGCGTAGGGATCTCCTAAGCCTCCCTTTTCTCTCCACATGTGGAGGGGACAGGACTGGTTCGGAGATCACCTGGCAAATTGTAAATAATGTATATAGGTATGTTTTATATAAGGTGTTTGTTTTACTTTTATTTATATTTTTATTTACTTATGTGTATATATATATTTTTTTTTTCTTTACTCTTTTGTTCTTTCTTCTTATTCTTTTGTTATTACTTTATTTATTTATATTTTTGTATATACGGTATGAATGCAATCTCTGAACTTTATTATAAGTGTCCTTAAACTGTGACAAATTGTAATATTTCTGAATAAAGTGTTTTTTTTTAAAATAATTATAGAGCTATAGGACTCAAAATTTGCTGCCTTCAAAATAGTTCTGACCAAAGCAAGCTTTGGAACCCGTTCTAGTGTGAGGCGTTAATAAATCCTATGTAATATTATTATATATTTTAGAATTTTCGGTTTAAACTAGCCTTGTATACGTTCTCGCTTACACTGAGAAAGGAGCACACAGTTGTATAAACAATATCTATTTATTAAACAACATTCTTCCCACTATTATACTATACTACATTACTACTATTATTCCTTATATTATTAGGAGCCTCAATAAGGATAGGTATTGCTAATGCAGGCCACAACAATTCTTTTTATTTTATTGTTGCAGTTTTTATTTATCATAAAATACATACACCCATATACATATATTCAACTTAATTCTATTAATTTTCAAATTTTCGAAACCTAAATGATTAAATGTTAAAATTTTACTTTAAATTATCTATATATGTAATATAATGTAAGAGGAAGTATTGCGTCCGTGAAAATTTTCGAGTCTGAGTTTTCAACGGAACTACACGTTTTGAGGTACCCTGAGTCCATATAATCAAGTCCCGAAAAATGTTCTGTATGTCTGTATGTGAACAGTCTTGCTAAAAAACGAAAAGTCGTACGAAACTGATATTACGTTTTTAAGATATTTGAGTATGAAAGAATTAAAATTAAAAAAGGTGAAAGGTATACAAGGTTAAAATGTAGCTAGAAAAAATTATTCTCTATTATTGTGGGTAAATGGTTCATTGTCGTGAATAATGAAGAGAAGAATAGTTGGAGTGATCAGTCAAATAAGAAGCCAGACATAAATGATAATATTTATTTTGACATTTGCCGAAGTTTCGATCTGAAGTTCATGCCTTCATCAGGGCTAAGAAAAGAACCAGATAACAAGGTATGAGAAACATAAGTAGTGTAGGTAAAAAAATTAAAGTAAAATGAAGTGGGTAGAATAATGACAATAGTAAGAACTAAGAGATAAATAATAATAACCGTTACAAAGTGTGGAATGAGGAAGTAAACATAATCAAAAAAAGTGACATAAGTATTAAAATGGAAATCTTAGAATAAAATGTAAAACAGAAAAAAGGAATATGAAGCTATATAAGAAACGAAAATTAATAGTAAAATTATGATTATTCAATGTTTATAGTTTTTTATACCTATTGTTATCTGGTTCATTTCTCAGCCCTGATGAAGGCCTGAACTTCAGGTCGAAACGTCGGCAAATGTCAAAATAAATATTATCATTTATTTTTGCCTTCTTATTTGACTGATTACCCCAACTAATCTTCTCTTCATTATTCTACATTATTCTTAAATTAATTATTTATAATTTAATTCATACTCATCACAAATATACGGCATCGCTAAAAAGACCCACCTACAAAAACTTCAAACGTTCCAATCAAAATTATTGCGACTCATAACAAAAGCACCTTGGTACGTGACTAACAAAACTCTACATACTGACCTCCACTTTCCAACAGTTGACCAACATATAACGACCCTATATCAACGATTTTACACAAATTTAAATGGACATAATAACAGACTTATAAGAGACATGGCCACAGCTGACATACCTCAGAACATGAGCAGGAGACTAAAAAGGCGTTGGATGAGAGATCTCCTTCCTTAGACAACCTAAGTAATTGGAACAAGTTATGGAAGAGGTACTGCTGAGTACTTTCCTTCCCCATGCCTGTCATGTCATTATATCATTATCGCCATCACATTTGCTGATTGTCAACTTATTGTTGACAGGCGCAAATACATATTTTATAGACAAAAAAGAAATAATTTAATTAATTATTCTTGATTATTCAATGTTTATGTTTTTTATACCTATTGTTATCTGGTTCTTTTCTCAGGCCTGAACTTCAGGTCGAAACGTCGGCAAATGTAAAAATAAATATCATTTATTTTTGCCTTCTTTTTTGACTGATTACCCCAACTATTCTTTTCTTCATTATTCTTAAATTAATTATTTATAATTTAATTAATTATTCTTGATTATTCAATGTTTATAGTTTTTTATACCTATTGTTATCTGGTTCTTTTCTCAGCCCTGATGAAGGTCGGAACTTCGGCCTGAATCGTCGACGAATGTAAAAATAAATACAATTATTTATATTTTATTTTGACTGTCAACCATCAACCCACAATTACAAAAAAAAATAAGAATGCTTTCAGACTTAAGCATCCCACAAAATAAAATCCTGGATCCGCTAGTGGCTGCAACCAACTTTTCGTACTATTTGATCTATTGCCGACGATGTTAACAACGATTGTAACACCATTGACAATACGATAGTAAGCAAGGAACGGATTGACAGAACTAGGTGCCTCTTCCTGGCCGCTATTTCACGGTCTATAAATCGGGTCCCGCAATTAGTGACCGAGGAAGTCCTCTTTCCACGACCCAGAGAAACTCTTCAGGAAATCATATTTGACAACTGAACGCAACAGTTCTCACAAACCGTCGACATTTGGGTCAAGAAAGTCGGTCTACTTAAAACAAAAAAAAAAAAAAATTATTATTTCTTCTGTTCATTATTTCTAAAATTGGTGTCTACTCCAATTTTTTCTCTAATATTTGCCGTAAAAAAAAAATTTGATCAATAGTTGAACGATTCCATCTAAATCCGCATTGGTAGTCTCCGATAATTTCCTCGGCGTATTCCGTGATTCGACTGGTACAGATTAAAGTGAATATTTTATAACATACCGGAAGGAGTGAAATTCCTCGATAGATTACAATCCGTCCTCGGGCCCATATTTCATTGTTGGCCTTTTTATTTGTTTAAGCATTAGTAAATATAAATAAATTTTAAATTGTTTTATTTCTGTCATCTATAAAATTAAATATTAAATAATATCAATGCTAATATTTATGAAAATATATAGAAGCCTGTTCTAACCGTCGGGGAAACTCGACAACTAGCTCGGGTTTCGTCGGTTCAATTCAATTAGGTACCAAAAATTCATGAATAACCATTTGCTTCCAATTCGAATCGTAAGATAATTTCATCCCGAAATAGAGAAAAAAGGCTGAATACAAAAATATTAGGCCGTTTGCCATATATAACTTGCTTATTTTTACATGTTGAGGGTGAAGGTCATGCCTAACGTCCCAATTTTTTTTGCAGGCCACTTTTTTTATGTTTTCTATGTTTCTAATCAAATGAGTTCATCAGTTCTTAGTACTTAATCAAATAGACAAAGTTTGCCGATCTACAGATTGAAAACGACCCATTTTCGAGAATATTCATATAAAAAAATCATGTTGTGATAACATGTTAATAATTTGATAAAAAGGTGTCAGCGCTGCGGACTAATAATAATATATTTTCTTTTTTACATAAATTAGGCCAATATTCACCAACATTTTTATTTGTAAGCTATTAATTACGACGTTTCGACCATACTAATGGCCATTTTCAAGTCTTAATGAGTCCTCCATTTGATATTCATTATTAATGTCGCATTAATTTGTTCAGTGAAAAATTAAATATGAGAAGGAGTTAGTTGAGGGTGCGGTCAAATAAATAAAAAAATTAAAAAATATAAATAATTTTAATTTTTGCCGACGTTTCGACCCACTTTGCAGGTCGTCTTCAGGGCTACAAAAGATACAAACATGTTGAAAAAAATAAAAATAAAATAAAAAATAAATATAAGTATATATAAATTACGAAGAAGTTGTCAGATACAGAAATAAAAGATAAAGAAAATAAATACATGATAAGAAAATAGATAAAGGAAATAAATACATGAATGTTAACGAATAAATGAATGTTAACGAATAAATAGATTGAAAATTGAATAACTATTGTTACAGTAAAGTTAAAATATGGATAAGATAACATAATACTAAGATATCAGTGGATAACAAGCAAGTGGAGGTTACCTTTAATTGTAAATAAACAGATAACGGGTCTGTTCTGTCTCTGGTTATCTGGTTATCTCTGGTTATCTGGTTATCTCCAGTTCCATGGACAATTTTATAATCAAATTGCAGGATTAGCTATGGGTAATCCTCTCGCACCCGATTTATCTAACATTGTTCTTAATGATCTCCTAAACACCATAGCCCCACAGTTTCCTAATGACATATTTCTTATAAAAAAATACGTCGATGACCTTCTTCTCATCGTCAACCCTGATACTATCCCTGACATCCTTTCCGCCTTTAACTCATATCATCCCCGCCTCTCTTTTACAGTTGAATACGAAGATAACTATTCCCTCCCTTTCCTCGATCTTCTCATTAAAAGACATCCCAACAATACTCTATCCACAGACTGGTACACAAAACCGACATACTCTGGCAGATTACTCAACTACTATTCTCAACACCCCTTTCACCAAAAAACTTAACGTTGCCAAAAACCTCATTCACCGATGTTTTTCTCTATCTGACCCTTGCCTACATGAAACAAACACTAGACGCATACAACGGATACTATTGTCTAATAACTTCCCCTCCAACACCATTAAAAAACTTATTACTGACTACAAAACCCGCCCCTCATCCTCCATCCCTTTCTCTAGTTCTCAAAATCAGCCCCCCATTCCTTTATATAGATCTCTACCATACATCCCTTTACTTTCAGATAGAATTCAAAAATCTTTACGATCCTCTATTCCCAACCTGCGAGTTGCTTTTAAAAACTACAACAAACTTGCCAATATTTACTCCACCCTAAAAGACCCCATCCCTCCGCAACACCGCTCTAATGTCGTATACCGCATTCCTTGCTCTACCACCAATTGTAACTCTGCCTATATTGGAGAAACCAAAAACCAACTTAAAGACCGCATCAAACAACACAAATACTCAATTACTTCTAAGAACTCTACCGCGTCTAAACTCTCTGAACACGCCTTATCCTCAAACCACACATTTGACTTTGACAATACCTCCATTCTTGCCACAGTACCTAACCACGACAAAAGACTACTTACGGAAAGTGTTTTCATTCAATTAGACTACAAACCACTTAACTTAAAAACCGACAAGCAAAATCTATCACTCGCCTACTCCCAAATCATCAACATTTTAAAAAAAGTCTCGATCATAAACCTCTATCTAATCTTCTCACTTCCATTTATACTTTCTTTTACTTCTTTCCCTTTCATATATATATGTATATTATATATATATATTTTTATTTATTCTTTTTATTAATTTATTTATTTATATATATATATATATATATATATATATATATTTTTTTTTTTTTTTTTTCTAATAATATATATATATATATATATATATATTATATATATATATATATATATATATATATGTATATATATATATATATATATATATATGCGTTTATTTTTACTCGAAATTTTTTTTGACACTGCTAACTAGAGTTTCTTGACAATGCCAGTGTTTCAACTGCCTCCCGCAGTACCACAAATTACGGTATGTTTTTACTTTTATTGTGATTCTTTTCTTAACACACCTATCCTTCAACTATACACCCTATTATTATCTTCATTCATACTACCATTCCATTACCTCTTTCAAAAAACTAAATGTCAATTGTCATCTATATATAGTACAACCTGTTTTTTGTTTCTTTATCATCATAACCTTGTTTTTACATTTATTCTTACATTTTAAAGTATTCTTTTAAAATTATTGTTTTCTTATAGAGTTATTTATACTTAATAATCCATCCCAACAATATTACACTAATGTTACCCTATTAATCTTTCAATTTCTTCACTTCTTAACCTTTAGACCCGTTATCTGTTTATTTACAATTAAAGGTAACCTCCACTTGCTTGTTATCCACTGATATCTTAGTATTATGTTATCTTATCCATATTTTAACTTTACTGTAACAATAGTTATTCAATTTTCAATCTATTTATTCGTTAACATTCATTTATTCGTTAACATTCATGTATTTATTTTCTTTTATCTATTTTCTTATCATGTATTTATTTTCTTTATCTTTTATTTCTGTATCTGACAACTTCTTCGTAATTTATATATACTTATATTTATTTTTTATTTTATTTTTATTTTTTCAACATGTTTGTATCTTTTGTAGCCCTGAAGACGACCTGCAAAGTGGGTCGAAACGTCGGCAAAAATTAAAATTATTTATATTTTTTAATTTTTTTATTTATTTGACCGCACCCTCAACTAACTCCTTCTCATATCATATCAACGGTCAACCATCTCTACATCATCATGAAAAATTAAATAGTCCTGCTACTTTACTATTAATAGATTAATAGATTTATTAATTACTATTAATAGAGTAGGGACTTCAGTCCCTCCAGAAATGACGTAGGGGAAACTCTAAAATAGCAGGACTATTTAATTTTTCACTGAACAAATTAATGTGACATTAATAATGAATAACTAATGGAGGATTCATTAAGATTTAAAAATGGCCCTTAGTATGGTCGAAACGTCGTAATAAAATAGCTAATAAATAAAATTTTAGTGAATAATGGCCTAATTTATGTTTTAAAAAAAAATATATTATTATTAGTCCGCAGCGCTGACACCTTTTTATCAAATTATTAACATGTTATCGCAACATAATTTTTTTATATGAATATTCTCGAAAATGGGTCGTTTTCAATCTGTAGATCGGCAAACTTTGTCTATTTGATGAAGTACTAAGAACTCATGAACTCATTTGATTCCAAATTTAATCGTAAGATAATTTAATCGAAGAAAACATAAAAAAAGTGGCCTGCAAAAAAAATTGGGACATTAGGCATGACCTTCACCCTCAACATGTAAAAATAAGCAAGTTATATATGCCAAACGGCCCAATATTTTCCTATTCCGCCTTTTTTTCTCTATTTCGGGATGAAATTATCTTACGATTCAAATTGGAAGCAAATGGTTATTCATGAATTTTTAGTGCCTAATTGAATTGAACCGACGAAACCCGAGCGAGCAGCCGAGTTTGCCCGACGGTTAGAACAGGCTTCTATAAATTTTCATAAATATTAGCATTGATATTATTTAATATTTAATTTTATAGATCACAAAAATAAAACAATTTAAAATTTATTTATATTTACTAATGCTTAAACAAATAAAAAGGCCAACAATGAAATATGGGCCCGAGGACGGATTGTAATAACTATCGAGGAATTTCACTCCTTCCGGTATGTTATAAAATATTCACTTTAATCTTAACCAGTCGAATCACGGAATACGCCGAGGAAATTATCGGAGACTACCAATGCGGATTTAGACGGAATCTTTCAACTATTGATCAAATATTTTCTTTACGGCAAATATTAGAGAAAAAATTGGAGTACAACGGTATTGTTCACCAGCTGTATATAGATTTTAAAAAGGTTTACGATTCTATTGACCGCCAGAAACTGTATAATATTCTAATCGAGCAGGGATTCCAAAAAAAAAACCAGTAAATCTAGTCAGGATGTGCTTGACGGAGACACTCAATAAGTCGGAAAAATTTGAGGTTCGCTCGGGTTTAAAACAGGGGGATTCCCTTTCGCCTGTACTGTTCAATGTGGCATTAGAACATGCCATTAGAAACGTGGCCGATTACATCAAGGGATGGGCAACGTTTTAAGGTTTTTGAAAATAAAGTATTGGGTAGAATATTTGGACCGAAGAATGATGAGTTAACTGAAGAGTTCAGACGGTTACACAACGCCGAATTGCGTGAACTGTATCCGGGTAATATAAATGAGGTAATTTCGTCGCGGCGAATCAAATGGGCCTGTAAAGTTGTTGGGCTTAGTAACGAGAGAATTCCTAAAAGATTAATATTTGCTGTGCCGAATGGTAAGCGTCCGAGGGGTAGACCGAAGCGAAGGTGGGAAGATTGCATTAAAGCCGATCTGAAGGGACTGAGTTTGGACGGCGAACGGTGGAGGGAGGTGTGTAATAAGCGATTGGTGGTGTCGGCATCGAACCTTCGGGTTCGCTAAGCCTTTTATTATTATTATTATTATTAACAATGAAATATGAATAAATTTAGCGGCACTCATGTCGGACCAGAAATATTTTGTGGTATTATAATCAAATAAATAATTAAAATATACAATCGTTTGTATATTGTATATTTGCAAGGTAATGATTAGCTTTAAAAAAAAGGAAGATAATATATTAGACTGCTCTAAAAACATTTAGTAATTTATTATTTCAAAAAATATTTTCCGTCTATGATTTTTACTTTCTCTATCCTTTGTATGAAAATACATAATTATCTTAAATGAAAATTGATAAGTTAAAGTTGTGTGATGTGCTCACCGCACCAGATTTTTTCAGTTATTACAATATCACTGTATGGCTCTTTTCGAGTTATGTGCTAATTTTAGAAAATACAACAACGCTAAAGGAAGCTAGTAAAGAAATGGGATTCGAAAATAATACGTAAAAGACAAAATAGCTTAGCTACAGAGACTGCGACGAAGATTTCGGTAGTATAGATATAGAAGAAATACGTTTGAACACGTAAAGAAGTTTAGGGTCTACGATAACTAGAAAAAAAGCTAAATAGATTAGAGGCAACTAAGGCATAAAATTCTCGTTTTCAAACTTATCTCTCGGGTTCTGTCTCGAAACTAAAAAAAAATAGAATTTACAAAGCATCATTATATTTCTTTTACTGGTCCTTAACCATTAATGTGTCTGGGAACTCATAGAGGGAACCATGAGGTATTTATCAACTGTCGATATTAACAATCGATTTAATATTTTTTTTACCACCAGCCTGCATTTTGTTCGTATATTTCCGGTATTTGTATGCTCTCTTAGATTACATACCTCAGGGATTTAGCGATAATTTCTAAGTGTTTTTGATTGGAATACCTGCATTGTATTCAAGTCATTCTTGCTGTGTGTAGCAAATCTCAGGATGGATTTTAGCACGTAAGTCAACTAAAATACGAAATTTGTAAGAAATGTATATAAATGAAGTATAAATGTTTCTTTCGTTTTACATATTATTAGAAACATTGCCCTCCACATGAAACTGTGAACGTAAAAATAAAATTATTTGCCTAAAAAGATATGTTTGTTTGATAGGCTTCGTCTATGTTGAATCAAACTTTAGCTTAACATATTCATTAGTTATAAGCGTTAATTTATTTGGATTATTTAACCGAAACTATGTTTCCATGCAAAATAAATAGACATTAGAGACATGGTACCTATACTATATAAACATGCTAAATATAAATTTGTGATAATAGAACTCTTCTAAAAAATATAAAACAAAAGAAATAGAAAAAAAAAGAAAAAAAAAAACTTTATCAGACATGATTCTTTTCTATTTCGATGATTTTTTTTCTATTGTAGAGAATTAAGGTTTCAAATACACATAGGTTCAATGAACTAAATATTGTGTACTTTTTGAGTTATTCGCAAATAAATTTCTAAATCCTTCGTTACATTTTGTCAGCTTCTTTTCTGGGAAGTATGTTAAATGCTTAAATAACTAATTAAATAATTAAAAGGACTATAAGAAGACTTTAGCAAAGTTTCATTAATATCTTTACACACGTTTTGGCGTTTTAATTTGTAGCGACACATGTTTTTCGTCCGCCATTTTCGTCGTTAAGAACTTTCTGAGATTAGTGGTTATGAAGAAAACAACATTTTCATTTTTATTTACATACACTGTTTCCAATTTTTTATTTTTTTTTATATTGGAAACTCTACAGCTCGTCAACAGATACTAAACAAAAAAAAGAATAAATCGTAGCTGAGAAAACACAGGAGAAAAAGATATTTAGAAAAAGATATATTCATTTTCAGAAAAGATATTTATTGATTTTATTAACTGAAAATTTCGCATTTTACACATACAGATCTGGTTACTTTGTCTTAGAATATTATTTATATATTCAACTTTAAAGAAAAAACATTAACACATTGGTAAAAGCATTCATGTATTGAAGGTTTCTGCTTTCAAGCAAGATAATAGATAGTATTTTCAAGGATGAATAAGCTTTCTTAACTAAATCTTTAAAAAGTTTTTAAGGTTGTCTTGGTCCAACTTTTTTCCCCTGAAGATTTATTTCATAATTCATTTGTCATTCGCAACTGCTCATACATTGAAACGATGGGAATTTGAACAATTAATTGCTTCTTTTGCTTTACTATACATGAAATATATAGTAATATATATTATTGCGATCATGAAAAAATTATAATCTGAGTTTTCAAGAGAAATAAAATTTTTCTAGGTTCCCTATATTCAAAAAACAAACTCTCACAAAAAGGCGTGTACGATAGTCAGTATTTAAATCATTATTATATATTTTTTATGTAAGTGATCTAACATAAGCATTTAAACAATCGCGATATATTCTCTTTTTATGTTAAAATGCCTATGCGGCTACTAAATTTAAGTACTTATCAAGAAAAACTATAAGAAATTTATATCTAAAATATTGTTCCTGTAATAATTTTCTTTTCTACTTCAAGAATCACATTAACACCATTTTATGCTCAAAATTATTTTCTTTAATACATCGATAACACTAAAACCGCAGATTCGAATGGGCTCAAATTTCGAGGAAAGTCCGGAATTGGCAAACAGATGATCACGTATGCATCAATTTCATCCAATTACATCCACTACATTAAAAAAATATTTCCGCTTTTGGAACAGCTGATTATTTTGACACGCCTATCGTTTGAAAACAGCTCGTTTGATTTTACCCAAATTTGAAAGAAAATTGAAGGATAGCATAAAAATTGCCTCGTAACAATTTCATTGAATTCCATTCCATAATTACAATTAATATAAATAATTGTTGACAATAAAATGGCTGTGAAATATGGAACGCATTGATCACACGGAATGGAAAGTTAGGTTAATAGAATTTTTGATGAGGTTATAAAATTCAAAAATTTAATTTAAACTGTATTCTTTGGTAGATTCCAAACGTTACTGGCATTACACTGATGTTATTTCGATTGCATGTATTTTTTAGTAAATTAAAATTAAATTTTGCTCTGTTTGTAAAAAAAAAAAAGGTTATTTGTGTTTGTTTCTTTTGAAGTTAAACCAGCTCATTGTGATCTTGATTAACTTCTTGAACATCAAAGTTGTATAAACCTCTCTTATATTTTGTTTGTTTGTTTCGGTGTCTAAGCGCAAAACATCCAGGTCATAAGCGCCCGATCAACTAAATAACATCATTTAATACTATTTGGATGATTGGTACAAAAAAAAAAAATAATAAAAAATAAATAAATTAAAAAAATAAATAAAAAAAATAAGAAAATAAAAAATAAAATAAACAAAGAAATGGATTGATAGAATAAAATAAATAAATAAGGATAATAATAGACATTTATAGGTAATAAGATGTATAAAAAATGTATAAATAAATAAACTTTAAAAAATAGCAGTAGAATCAATAAATGAATTGAGATTAATAAACAAATGAATTTAAAATGAAATGAAATCAAGTGAAAAAATAAATAAATAAATAATAATAGGAGAAAATATAATAAAAATAAATAGATAAAAAAAATTAATAAATAAAAAAAGCCTGTCAAATGTGTTTTTTAAGTCTTTCACTATCCAGAAACTTGATCACTTTGGTAACTATTTCTTCATGATTTCCCAGGGATGCTGATATATTCTGGGTTATTCCAAAATCTTTTAATCTTGCGGTGTAAAAAGGGCATTCTTCCAAAATATGTTTTATAGTTAGTGATTGGTTACACTTCTCTCATATTTTTATATTCTACCTTAAATTAGTTTTGTTCTGACTGAAGAAAAAATACTGGATTTGCAAACATCGAACAAATAAAAAAATGATTTTTTCAATGAATTTCTTCCATCCATGAAAATATACCTATTTGTATATGTGCATGTTCAGTGCTGGGATTTTTTTTTTAAATAACGAATCGACAAATAAGCAATTCGCAGATGTGAAACTATTCCACATGTTGAGGGATTATTGTATTTCCGAAAATTTTATCCTAATGAACAACAAATTATAGACCTTAAAATATAGATAATTGCGTAACCAATTAAAATGGTATACTGATCTTACTTGTCGGACGTTTTTATCTGCTTCAAGACTCACTTTAACATAATTTCATATAGATTTTTTCTTCCAAAATAATAATACGAATATAAAACATAAATACGTCCCTAAATTAAATCTTAAAAATTTTCGGAAATGAAAGTAGTGAAATAGATGTATGATGTATATTCCAAATTTATCGCGTGTCAATCAATAGGATCTGGTTAGTACATTACAAAATCTGATAATTATTATATATTTAAAAAAATAATTTTAATAATTAATTGAACAACAATTATATAAGAATAACATTACTTTCACTCTTCGTCGTAATTCCTGTCCTCGAGTTTATTTTAACTCCATCCAGCTTCCCTTCTCAGACACACATCGGTATCTCGGATTTCTCTTAGACAGACGACTAACGTGGATTCCACATACAAGACTTAAAAGACTTGAACTTAACCGACGTTATGGCCAGCTATACAGACTACTGAATAGAAAACCAAAACTTTCTAGTGAAAACAAATTCCTGATCTACAAGACAATACTGAAACCTATCTGGACCTAAGGACTAGAACTGTGGGGAACAGCTAAATTTTCTAACATCAAACGCATTATATCTAGTGTTGCCCAAAAGCGAGAACGAGAGGAGTCTTGGTCTTGCTAACCCAGTCTTGGTCTTGTGCAAGAGTCTCGTAAAATTCTTGCAGTTACTTATTAGCTGATTACAATATATATTACTGTATTTTTTTAGATAGGAAAAACCTAACTAAGCCCGAATGAATAATTAGAGGAATTAAATGCAAAAGTATATTGATTATACCAATTATTTACATATAGTAACTACGATTGTTAAGTATTAGGAACTATTTTGCCTGAATTTTTATTCAAAAAATCGATTTTTTTTTAACAGTCCAGGTCTTGGTCTTGGTCTAGCAAAGGATAATGACCTTAATATTTCATTTTTTCTTGATCTAATAGGAGACAAATTTTATAATTTTCACCTTACTTATCCAAATTCCGTTGTACAATCCTCATCAAGCATCACCTATGCCTAGAACCCCCTAGTAGGTTAAAGCGGCAATGGCACCGAGGCCTTATGTAAATATGGATATTTTGGAGGTCTAGCAATGGCCAGATTCTTCACTCAAGTCATGAGTGTCTGGGCCTGTAGCTCTCTTACTCATCCTCCGCTATTTTTAAATATCAGTAAAGTGGTTGAGGGAGAAGCGCAGAGATCTCCTAAGCCTCGTTTTTCCTTCCACATGTGGGGGTACAAGATTGGTTCAGAGTTTGTAAATAGTGTATATATGTATGCTTGTATCTGAAATGTTTATTTCTATTTTTACTTACTTATGTATGTATATATATATATATTTTTTTTATTTATTTTATTTTTCTCTTCGTATAACACTTTATTTTATCTTTCTATATATAAGATATGTACTCTCTGAACTCTATTATAAGGTCTCCTTAACTGAGACAGATTATAATATTTATCAATAAAAAGTTTGAAATATATACATAAGAATATAGCCATCTGTTCAATTAACAAAGGTGTTTGCGCCAAACTAATTTTATTGTTTTTATTTTTTTTATTTTATTTGGTTTCTTTTAATCAACGTTTGATTGTTACTTTTTTTGTTGCAGGTAAGTGATACAGAGAAACTCTATTATGAACCCTTATATTTGATAAGATAGGTAAGTAATATTTCAGCTCATATTTTGAACAAGGTTTACGAACAGATAAGGATGCAGTTTTATAGTGGCGAGTATATAAATAAACTGAGATTTCATTAACCTCTACCCACGGAGACGCTTAAGAGGTACAACCAAACCTATTCCAATTAAATTGGGATGGTCGAAGGACTTTAATACTCGACATAATTCCCTCGCCCTTTCCCCTGGTCCGGGAAATATCTTTTTTTCTGTTTGCTACCTCACTACCGAAGGTATGAAAGCTTTATATTCGTGCGGGAGGTTAAATAAAATTTTCTGCTCAGAATCGAAAATTTTCACTCGTTTTTCAGAAATCAAGGATCAAATCTTGGTCAGTGTGTGTCTGTCCGTAGTCAAATCGATATGACCGGCATATTACCTACTACCGTTCATTCCATTCACTAGCGGATCCAGGATTTAATTTTGGGGGGGCTTCAGACCGGGAACTTTTTTTTATATATATATAACGATAATTACTTTGGAAAAACAGAAAGATACTAACTACCTATATGAAATGGTGTTTAAGTGATTCTTGAAGTCTTATTAAATGTAATTAAACGAGCAATAAACTTTAAAACATATTTTTTAAATATTTTTTACCATAAAACATGGTTACATTTTACCATTTTGGAGGGCTTCAGCCCGAAAGCCCCCTCTTCCCTCCCCCGTAAATCCGCATGTGATTCCATTTACTCCCGTATCAATTTCATCAAATCCCATGTAGTACTTCCGGTTACACACACGCATTTTTTTAGGCATAGTAATATTTCGGAAACAGTTCGTTTGATTTGGCTCAACATTAAAAGAAATGTAGGTATTGTTAAAATAATGAAGCTGTATCGATTTTATTAAATTCTGTACAAAACTTCCGATTGGGCAGATGTATTTTCTTAGATATGGTGATATTTCAGAAACGGCTAGTTCGATTTTGCTCAAAGCTAGAAGAAAGGTGAGAAATAGTAAAAGTAGTATTATTGGTAGTAGAATACCTTGAGATATAGCTAAGTGTGGAACCAATGAAAATTGTGAGGAAGCTATGCAGACCTCACTTGGCAGACATTTTTTCATTAGTCCTATGTTTTTGCGAGGGGTTCGTGCTAAGACTTAAATAGTTAAATATCATTTTATTTTTTAGCTAGATTAATAAATAACGCGCAAAAAGTTTGGCAGCTGCAGTTTCCCCAACTATGGGTTAGGATAAATGCGATTCCCAACTTTCGCCATATTTGTTTCTTGTTTAGAATTATAGAAACATATAAGCTCTATGTTTTTGTTTGTCTTCGGTGATTTTAAAATATCTTCACCCGGTTGAACATAGAATTAAATGTGTGTGGCCTTCCCGATAATATTATTGTCAATAATTTAGTGATCATATTATTAAATAGACGCGATAAGGAAATATTTACTATCGTATCTCCTCGATACGATTTATCAGAGATGGGGAGAAGCTCAGTATCCGACTTCAGTGTACTACGTAACAATCATGAACTACGGAGCTATCCGGCCCAGGTATTTGAAAATATATATATTTTTCTTCATATTCCTTTATCTTAATAAGGTACAATGATAACGCCAAGGAAGTTAGTTACCGAACTCTTCAGTACAGTTCTCTGTTATCATCGGCTATAGGCCTTTATTAAAGTGATAACATCAATTATAGAGTTATTAGACGATAGTATCATATTTTTTTGGTAATTATCTTTAATTATATAGAGATATTTTTACTCGTTATATCACAGAAGTAACATTGTTCAGTAACATTCTGGTAATATCCTGAATCCAAATCGAACCCAAATCGATTTTTATGGAAATAAAGAAAATTATCGATTCACATGTAAAACAAATAAATAAATAAAAACACTAAATCCGATGGTGCAATATTTTTTTTTTTTCAAAAACGAACCAAAATATTTATTTTACAAAAGAGGTATAAAAAATAAGTTTAAAACCGAAATAATTTTTTTTTTAAACTTTCTGGTAATATCCTAAATCAAAAGTAAACCCAAATCGATTTTTATGGAAATGAAGAAAAGTTTCGATTCATATATAAAAGAACAAATAAATAAAAGCACTAAACCCAATGGTGCAATATTTTTTTTTTTTAAAAAGAACCTAAATATTAAAAAAAAAAAGTGGTATAAAAATAAGTTTATATGCGAAATTAACGCTTTTTTTCAATGAATGTAACGAAACTTGCATTTCTAAATATTTAAAAAAAAATCGGAAGCTTTTTTAACTGTTTTATTCAAATGAAACTAAAAATAAATGGGTTTTATTTTACCATTATTGTAAATAAAAATTTAGTTTTGTATAGTACGATTATTATAACTTTTTCTCCCTGAATCATTAACAATTTTTATATTTTTCTCTAAAATCGGCCTAACTGATTGGATTAAAGTCGGTATTTGAATGCATAATATCAATTAGGCATTATTATCATTGATGTTGTTTAAAACGGTTCAAATTTCCTACGTTCAATATTTCTTGCTCTAAATTACTTTTAATTTGGTTTTTTTTAAATTATTAACTGTTTCTCTGAATCAATAGCAATAAAAATCACTGAATATAAACTATCAAAGAATTCGATAATTGACTAAAGTAGGAAAAATATAAACTTTTGTTCAGGCTGAAAATGAATTTCGGGAAATAATAGCCACAACATAAAACATATGTATAATAATATATCGTTGGAAAGCTATGGATTTTAGAAGAAAAATCTATTATATAAAGTTGTAGAAGATAAATGCATAATGACGAAACAATTGTAAATAATTATTTCTAAAATCTAATATTTTCTCTTTAAACCCAACTCAAAAAAAAAAAAAAAAAATGTGTTCGTACAAAAACTGGCTTTGAAGTTCAATTCTTTCTATAAGGGGGCTTTATTCATGTTTCAATGGTTTTTAATTACTATTAAAATATTCATAAAAATAATGAAATGGAATAAAATAATAATAATGAAATAATCAGAGATTTTCAGAAATGCAGGATAAAAATAATGCATTTCTTAATTTATTATTTGAAATATATTGATTTTTATACTAAAATTCGAATAGAAAATATAGTTGTTCGCGTTTATTAAAAAAATTTTACTAAAAAATTGACATCATGAAGTAAAAATGACTTTCTTACATTTTATATTGATTCCAAAATTACTTATTTCCCCTCTCCCCCTCTCCCCCCCCCACTAGGCAAAACAAAAAAAATTGGGTAAAAATGTTTGGGTTTTCTACCAAAAAGTATGTAACAATTTTTTAACGGATGTGCCTATATGGTATATGCCAGATCTCCCTCGTGTAAGTCAGAAATCTATGACTTAACTGTCTTTAAAAAACATTACCATGTGGAATTCCTTTTACAAACGGTCATGATTGTATGATTGATATCTAGTAGTATGTGGTATGATTGTTTAAAAACTTTATGTTTTTAATGAGATTCAATGCCTGTAGCATTTTCGTAAAATATTTTTCGAAAAATTATGTCGAATTAGTGCATTCCATGTTCCTACTTTTTCTTTTTATACTGCATCTTTGAAATGCACTGGAAATCGTTCATCCAAATGTTGTCTCACCTGACAATCGAGGGCTTAGTGAAAAGTCAGATGATTATTTTTAAAAAAACATGGGGTAGTGTAGGAAAAAGGAAACTATGCTCTAAATGCATTCAAAATCAATTATTTGAATTAATGATGAAGTGGTATCAGAGATAGTTGACTTAGGATCATATTTGTTTTAGTTAAGTAATTGTTTAAGTAATGGCTCATAAAGATAGGATGGATCCTGTCGGGTCAATCTCTCATCATTCTACTTATCGATGGCATTTCGATAAGTTCCTAAATTCAGCGCTGACTCCATTGGATCCGTCTGTAAACTGGGAGAAACGGAATTTAGGGGAATATTGTACAAATACTATAGCGCAAATTAAATCTAATTCCATTTAACAACCTACAGTATATATAATCCGTATAGATCCATTTTGTGGGTCTTAGAAGCGATGAATTTTGATGAATGAGGAATCAAACCAATTTGAATTTCATTGATAAGTCACGAATCCAAAAGTAAAATCTTTTAAAGTAAAATATAGTCCTTTAGAACTGTACCACGTCCTGCATTTTAAAAACTAAAATTTTCCATTTTCGAGATAAATTATAATTCTTGCCGAAACTGATATGGCCTTCTACGAACTAAAATTATATCAAACAGGTAAAAAACAATATCTCTATGACTCCTTAGACACTTCAGATAATATAAAAAGAAGCTATTAATTAAAAACATATATCCAGGTATAAAGTTTTCCATTTCTTTTTTGTTTAGTGCCTATAAAGGTTAAAAATTAGAATTTATAAAACCATTATGTTTCCTACGGTTCCTTATGGATACGAAACGTGGCCGATTCCATTAAGGGATGAGCAATGTCTTAAGGTTTTTTAAAATAAAGTATTGCGTAGAATATTTAGACCGAAGAAGCACGAGTTAACCGGAGAGTTTATAAGGTTACACAACGCACAATTGCGTGAACTGTATCCGGTTAATATAATTGAGGTGATTACATCAAGGCGAATCAAATAGGCTTGTAAAATTGTTGGACTTAGTAACGAAAACATTTCTAAAAGTTTGATATTTGCTGTACCGAATGGTAAACTTCCGAGTGGTAGACTAAAGCGAAGGTGGGAAGATAGCTTCAAGGCTGATCTGGAGGGGGGGGGGGGAAGAGGGGTTGGGTTTAGACGGAGCTCATTGGATGGAACAATGTGGACATCGATTGGTGGTATCGGCATCGAACCTTCGGGTTCGCTAAGCCTTATTATTATTATTTATTATTGTACGCCAAATTAAACATATGTTGTAAATTTAAATGAAGGATGATAGATCTGAGAATCCTAGAACATATTGGATAATATTGATTTTTACTTTCCTACCAATACTTTTTTTTTTTTTTTTTTTTTTTGAAATCTATTTATTGAATAATAATACAATCAGCCACTGCTGGAGGGCTATAAGCATTAGGGCTAAAAGTTCTCATTCATACAATATATACAAATAATAAAGAAATAAATATAAATATAAGAAGTAAATAAATAATACTGATGAAGAAGGTAAATAAATAAAAAAAAAAAATAAAAAAATAAAATAAAAAAAATAAAATAAAATAAAAACTTCTAAACACAATCATAACTATATACAATATATACATTTGCCCAAGAATCTCCGAGCCAGGCTTTTACCTCCACACGCGGAAGGCAAAGCAAGACTCCGGAAGATCCCAGTGCCACTTTTCCAGTCGCATCACTAGTATTAGAAGCCAGTGGAGACTGAAAGAGGGCAATACAGCCACAGACGCTCAGGACATGAGTGGAGAAGCTGGCCATTGCCAGGACTCCAAAGGCATATTTACAAAAGATCTCGAGGCCACTGCCGTTTCAACCTTCGAGGGGGATGGTATGGATGCTCGGAGCTGGATAGGGATTGCGCTAGAGGATTGGGATGATGAATGAGGTTCTGGTGAAAGTTGGAGAATCTGGATGGGATGATGTCATGGACATATGGGATGTTAAGGTCATGGTGTAGGGTCTTGTTCGTGACATAATATGGAGCATTGACTATTGTTCGAAGGACTTTGGACTGGAAGGATTGGATGCGTTTGATATTCGATGATTTAGTTGTCCCCCACAGTTCAAGTCCGTAGGTCCAGATAGGTTTCAGTATGGTCTTGTAGATTAATAATTTGTTTTCTGTTGAGAGATGAGATCTTCTGTTTAGTAGTCTATATAGCTGACCAAATCGTCGGTTAAGCTCTTGTCTTTTAAGTCTCGTATGTGGGTTCCAAGTCAGTCTTTTGTCCAGAAGGAAGCCAAGGTATCGGACTGTGTCTGAGTAGGGAAGAGGAATTGAATTAAAAAGGATTGGCGGACAGGATCTGCGTCGAAGAGTGAAAGTTACATACTTGCATTTTGATTCATTAATTTTGATGCGCCAGTTGTTGCACCACTGCTCAATGAAGGAAAGGTGTCTTTGCAGGTTCTGGGACGCTATTAGAGGATCCGAGTGGGAGGATAGGATGGCAGTATCATCAGCAAATGTTGCTAGGAAGGTATCAGGACTTGAAGGGATGTCAGCGGTGAAAAGGATATAGAGAACTGGGCCCAAGACACTGCCTTGTGGAACACCAGCCTCAATTGGATAATGTTTGGAGAGTTCAGTGCCGCAGCGGACTTGAAAGGAGCGATTTGAAAGGTAAGATTTGAGGACTAGGTACAAGGGTTGAGGTAAATGGGTTTTGAGCTTGAAAAGCAAGCCATCGTGCCACACCCGGTCGAAAGCTTGAGCTACGTCCAGAAAGGCACCAGTGCAATATTGCTTGTTTTCAAGTGCAGAGGATATGTGGTCCACAACGCGAAGGCCTTGTTGGACAGTGGAGTGTCTTGAGCGGAATCCAAACTGATGGGAAGGGATATTGTGGGATTCGAGTATGGGTAGGATGCGTTTGAGAAGGATTTTCTCAAAGATTTTGGAAAGGATCGGAAGTAAGCTTATCGGTCTATAGGATGATGTATAATTAACAGGTTTACTTGGTTTAGGAAAGAGGATAATTATGGAGTGTTTCCACACCAGGGGAAAGTGGGTTGTGCGGAGGATACAGTTGAATAGATATGTAAGGAATATAATTGCTTTTTTGGGAAGTTGTCTGAGGATCTCCTACCAATACTAGGTAAGGAAAGTATTGCAATCGGGTCAAATTTACGACATGCGGTTTTCGACGGATCTATACCTTTCAGAGCCTCCTGAGTCCGAAAAACATATTTTTAGCCATTGGTCTGTCTGTCTGTCTGTGCCAAGATTTTCTCGGAAACTACTGAACCGATTTTGTTGCTTCTTTTTTTATTTTGTAGGGTTTTGACTACTGATGCCTGTGACAGAAATCCGGAACTCCATGCGCAATAGTTTGGGCGCAATAAATGAAAAACATGTTTTTCTATAGACTGTGGCACAAAAACGGCTCTAACGATTTTGATGAAACTTTCCTATAATGTTCTTATCATTGTTTTCTTAATTTTCGTATATAGACTAAATTTCCGGAAAAAATTCAGGAAAAAAAGTTAAAAGAAAAGAAAAAATGTATGGAGCCTAACTCCCTAAGTACATATTATACGGTAAAATTTATGATAAAACTTTAGAAAGATAATTAAATTGCCAACAAAACTAAAAAAAAAAATCATCGGAATCGAACCAGTATTAGAGATGATACAGCTTATTCTATTTTTTACACATTTTTTTAACTTATTACTTTCCTACCTATACTAGGTAAGGGAGGTATTGCAATCGGATCAAATTTCCGACATGAGGTTTTCGACGGATCTATACCTTTCATAAACCTGAGTCCGAAAAACATATTTTTAGCCATTGGTCTGTCTGTCATTTTGGACAACTATTAACGAAATTCCAGCTATTCAATTTCCAATGTATGATTACGGTTCCATATCCTGGTGTCAGAAAGGGGTGAATGAGAGATCAAAGATGACTAAGTGAAAGTAAGAAAATCTGTTGTCAATACTAAGTTATGGCAAAAAGTTTTTGATCAGCAATATTAGGAAGTATTGAAATTTTTACACTGATCTACCTTAAGCCGGTTTACATTGCTTTGGTTTATCAAATAAATCGTACTCAAATCTTATGTTTGATCAATTTTCAGGAAAATGTGTCTAGTTCAATTCTTTTTTGTTTCTTCATGAACATATGTAAAGATATACAAATTTTTTTTCGACACACCATATCTTCGTTAATCCTCCTTAAACATTATATTTTTCCTCAGGTAGGAAAATAAGCATAGCATTGGGTTTAGACGGAGCCCGGTGAATTGAAGAATGTGGACATATATTGGTGGTGTCGGCATCGAACCTTCGGGTTCGCTAAGCCTTATTGCTATTATTATTATTAGTACTAGTAGCTATTGTCGAAATTTAGCGATAACAAAAAAAAAAAAGGAAACATTGTTTATCAATAAATGTATAAATACTCGTTTGTTCAAAACCGCTAATCTCCGAATGTTCCTCATCGATTGCTTTGAAGTTTTAACACAGTGGCCTCTGAAAAGATTTACCAGCTATGCTGGTAAACTGTAACACCAAAATGACTGCAACGATCTTAATGAAACTTAGCCAAAGTCTTCTTCTTGATGACCCTTTAATTTATGTACATTACTTCCATTGCAAAAAATAAACTGAAAAAAGTAACGATGAATGCAGAATTTTATTGAACTCCAACAGTAGATTGATGATAATAGTAATAATATCAAAATGCTACTGAACTGTTTTGTATTGTAAATACACATAAAAGTTTGTTTTCTCAGATGTACCATGAACAAATATACAATATATATGCAGTATACAGAGTATAAAAATCTGGTTGTGTATTGCGCACAACTTTCACTTACTGCTCAACTTTGAACATAAATTATTTTCTGAAATTATTGACTATTACTCTTAATAATCTGAGATGGTTAGTTATTTAAAATAAACCAAATTAAAGGTACTTTAGAGGAAGACATGTAGAACATTTAATCATTTAAGTCCTGTAAAGTGACATCAATGGGGATAAGATCTAAATGATATTAAAGACCACTTAATTATACAATGATACACCGACTTTAATCAAAATGGTCAGAGCCGTATTTGAGAAAAGTGTAAAAATGTGTTTCATCGTTGATATAAGAAGTAGTGTTGTTCAAATGCGAGACTGAGACGAGTATTAGTCATGGTCTTGGTCTTGCACAAGATTCTCGCAACAGTCTTGCAGGTACTTATTAGCTTATTACTATAGAGATATTACTGTAATTTTTTAGGAAGAAGATACCTAACTAAGCCCGAATTAGAAATTAGAGGAGTTAATTGCAAAAGTATATTGGTTATACCAATTATTAACATTTAGTAACTAAAATTGTCGAGTATTAGCAACTAGTTTTAATAAAAAAAATAGATTTTTGTTTACCAGTCCTGGTCTTGGTATTGCAAAAGTTAGACGGCCTTGGTCTTGGTCTTGCAAAGTGCAAGACCAAGACCGATTTTGGGCAACACTAATAAGAAGGCATATACCTATCTCAAATACGTAATATCAGTCTCGTACGACTAATAGTTTTCGAGCTAGAGTGTTCACATACACACAGACTTGGTTATTTGGACTCAGGGTAACTCACATGTATTTCCGTTGAATACTCAGTCTCGAAAATTTTCACGATCGCAATACTTACCCTTACTATATAGGTAAGTGAAAGTAAAAAAGTATTGGAAACATGCGAATTCATTTATACTTTTCTCTATTATTAAATAATTATTATGATCGAATTTCTACCACAGGATGAAGACTAGTTTAAATAAATATTTATATTTACAAAATAATTCTTTCAAATAACATTATTAGTATTTCAGTTAATGTAACGCAGTATATAACAATGTTGATTATTTTTACAAGGACGTCTCTTTTTCTTCGTATAATTATTATGCATAAACAATTTATTAAATTTACATTATCATATAATATGTGTTACCTAATATAAAATGCATTGTTATAAATGATCTCTTTGTACTTCTTTGAACTAAGACCTTCTGAATATGATCGAGTACTTTTTTATACTTAAATTTTTAAATAACAAATTAAAACAGAATTTTATAATATTTCAGGTATTTCTTGTCTAGGGGGCCGGACTGAAACCTCACTTCTTATCTATCTTATCTAACGTGACGTCACATAACCTCCCTCTTCTTATCCCGCCAAACCTTTCAGTTATTGCATTGTTTAGTTTTCAGTTATTCCCTTATTACGTTCATTTATTAAATTCTTTACTTTTGGCCCGTTTGTGTTTATTTTACATTTTTTCCCGTTTATTTTCGTCATATTATGGATCTTCTTAGAATATGGGATTTGCCGCCTTCAGAATAACAGACAATTCAATATTTTCAAAATGTTGGGGTACTTGATGACGTGAAATTGTGTGAACGAGGTCATCGAATGAAGTTAACCAAGAAGGCCAAATGGAGATGCTTTCGTAGGACTTATGAGACAAAACTTTCGATAAGGAAAGGAACATGGTTGGAGGGCTCGAAGATTTCGTTTTTAACAGCTTTAAAATTGATTTATGGGTGGTCCCATTTTGTTTAGTTTTTGTCGTAAAATAAAAGTATTTTTGTTGTTATTACATTTGTTTTTGTATCTGTTTACACTTTCAATAATACGAAAATATGAAGTATGAGAAGGCTTATCACTGCGTTACGGGAGTTATCAGTGTTGAGGTTATAAACATTGGCAGATAGCAGTCAGTAGCGGCCCCCTTGACAAGAATTAGAAATAGAAATAGAAATAGAAAAATAACTTTATTCTGGGACACAGTCCCTTGAGAATAACAAATTAGAACAAAATTAAAATATTATATCTGGCCAAAACAAAATAAATCGAAAAAAAGAAATAATGTAAAAAAAATATAAGGTAAAAACTCTATATACAAAACAAACTAAACTATATACAAAACCATTAATACTATTACAAGAAACTTAAAACTATTTAGACCAGTATACACTTTTCCGAAAAAAATAAAGAATTAAAAAATAAAAATATATCAAATTCTCTATTAAAATCCGCTCGAATGGTTAGCAAGTATCTGACTGTTTTTGTGATAGGAATTGGAATAGGAGGGATTTGAATGTGGCTATGGAGGGGGAATGTCGAATTTTGATAGGGAGGGAATTCCAGAAATTGACAGAGCGAACAATAAAGGAATTTTGGAATGAGGCAGATCTGTGAGAAGGCATATAAAGGTCAGAAGGTCGAGATCTTGTGGACAGGGAATGGACTGAGGTTTTGAACTGGAGAAGGTTGTAGGCGTAAGAAGGACGATGGTTGTTGATGATTTGGTAGAGGAACGTACCTAGAAAGTATTGTCTTCGGAAGGAGGGGTAGAGCCACCTTAACTCAGTGTAGTGGTGAGAGACATGGGAGTACCTCGGGGCACCAATAACAAATCTTACGCAGCTATTCATTTACCTAATTTCATATTAATAATTTAAATATTTGAATCTTATTAAAAACATAATATTTTTGAAATATTATAGTAGGAAGATATGAAACAATTAGAAGTGAATGGTGGTATTTTCGAACATATATTAAAATTAAATTTCGCCAAGTGATCGAAATTCGACCATTATTGACCGATCATGATCGATAATCATTATTGACCATTTGAAAAAAATATGAATCAATTTTCATGTTTCCAATATTTTGAAGTGAAAACATCTTTAGGTGCGTTTGCACTTTTTTGTGGAAAGTGAATTAGATTGAGCCGTCAGATTTTAACGCTCGGATAACATTGGCTATGGCCGTCTAGTTGAAATATTCTTAGGGAACATTAAGGTCTTTATGGATTATTTTATTTGCAAAAAAGTAAAAAGCATTGAGGGTTTTATGAAGAATTTTGGGTTGCAACTATTGGATGCGAGAGTAATTCGATGGACTTAGTGGAGCCCCAAAGCTCAACATTACTACAAAGCTGAAGATAGTAATGGAATGTATACAAAAAATTCCTGATGTATAAAAAATTAAATGTATAAGTGTATAAAAAATTGGATTGCAACCTTTTGCCAAAAATTCATTTACAATCGGTCAAAAACTTTCGCATATTGACGGTTTTGAACAAACCAACATTTACATTTTTAATTATATAAACTTCTTCCAAATTTTTTGTTTTTATTTATTACAGTAAAGCCCGTCAATAGCTACTCGTATCAAAGGAAAAAAGAACATTGATTGAGAAACCTAAGACAAAAGGAACTGAACTGTTTTGCCTTTATATATATACTTTTTTATATATACATATAATACCTATCTGTATTAATAAAAACGTAAATATCCGTTTGTTCAACACCGCTAATCTCCGAAACTTCTTCACCGATCGCTTTGAAATATTGGCATAATGTTTCTATCGCATTCAGGAGTGTTTTTGTATACATTTAATCACCCTCCGGTTCGTTTCGAAATGGCGCTCCAAAAACCTGTGTCGCTATAGACTGTAGCGCCTAAACGGCTGTAACGATTTTAATTAAACTTGGATAAAGTCTTCTCCATGAATCCCTTTTAATTTATGTATATAACATCCTTCCCCGTAAAGAGTTTGAAAAAAAAGTTACGATGGGGTCAAAAATATATTTGCGAAAACTCAATAAGTACACGATTATGCCCATCATTATTTGAAGGCTTCGTTGATTCCCGCCAAATAAAAAAAAAATAATCACTAAAATCGGACAATTTTGTGCAGAGATATAATGCTTTAAGCATTTAGTAATTTTTCTTGGGAGATTTAAAGACCGATTGATTCTTATATAGACAATTATATGTTGAAACAACAAAGAATATCGCATATTCATGAGTATCGTTACATAAAATATAAATTAGAAACATCTGATATCTTTTCTACTTCTCTTTCTATTTAACCACAATGAGCCACAGCAACGCGTGGCCGGGTACAGCTAATAATTTATATATAATCAAGGGTGTTCAGAAGGGGGTTTCTTGGCGCAAACTGCGCCAACCAAATTTTAGAGGGGGGCATATTTTGACGAGTTTTGAATTTTTGAGGGGAGCAAGTTTCGATGGGGTTGTGCATTTTCGGACTAAGGGGCAAGAGCAAAACAGCTAGTGCGGTTGCTCTGTTTTTTAAGAATATGTGAGCAATAAAATATCTTGGGAGGAGAGGGTTAGGATTAGATTTTTGCGCTATCGACCTTGGAGAGGATGGGCATCCCTGTATATAATACATATAAATTATAAATAATACATATAATTTATATATACACACACACATATATATACTTTTTTTTACATATATATATATATATATATATATATATATATATATATATATATATATGTAAAAAAAAGTATATATATGTGTGTGTGTATATATAAATTATATATATATATCTTCAGCCCGAAAGCCCCCTTGAAATTCCCCATTGAATCCGCCAATACATATATCTAAGAAATAATACAACCAAATACATTAACAAGAGATGGGGACAGGTCTATATAACTGCAAAGTCGGTATTACCCAGTATAGATAATGATGAATAAAAACAAAAGAAAATTGTAAAAAGTAAATAAAAAAAAATAAGGAAGAAAAACAACTTTTTTTTTGTTTTCCTAAGAGTATATTATTTTGTTAATATATCTAATCTAAATCTGACTGGACAAAGGAGGTTTTTATGAGATGATTCAATAACGCTCATTCTTAAATGTTACAATAGGAGATGAAATTAAGGTGAGATAAGATAAAAGTGGTATTTGTTATTAAATCCTTTAACAAAACAGGATTATAACTTGTGGTTTAGTTTTAATCAAACGTGGTATCATAATAATTAAATATATATATTAAGAAATCTTATGCTACGTGCATCACACAACTTTCACTTACCAGCGTTTATAAAATGTTCAACCTAAATGCAAGAGCATTATTCTTACAAATTAAAATTACTGATAAATATATTATTTACTTACATGTTTTATATTATAGGTACCAGCTACAGGGGCTGCGAGCCCCTTCTTCCCCCCATACAAAATTGTTAAGAGAGCGTGAATATTGTTGCCCACTTCTCCTAATAATTTGAGGGAAAAAATCAAAATGAATAATAAAATAATATTTTCCATTTTTTTTTCTCTCCTTCCTTCCCTTTTATGCTACACGTTTTGTTTTCCGGGCTGGGGGAGAGGGCGGGGGAATAATGCCGAGTTTTAAATCCCACGGGACACCGGGATTTGAACTGGAAACTTGTTTATCCCAACACTTCGGTTATCTGGTTGTTGCCGGGCAACCCACTGTACTGTGCACAAGCGTTAATCCACTTGGCCATCCCGCCTATCAAAAGTCGACTAGTGGGCTAGACCCAAGCATAGAAATAGGTATACAACTAATTTATCACGTTCTAAATATTACTATTATTTAAATTTTCGTATACACCCTACATTACAGATTCCTTGCGTTTTGAAATTCGAAAATTACTTCAAAGTGTTCAGTATCTGACCGTTAAGTCACAATTTAACTGAACATGGGCTCACAATTACTTACCTATTCCTGTCATAAATATTGTTACAAGAAAATATATACAGATTTCAAGAGAAATATTAGTTTTTTCAAAAATTTTATTAGAAAATAAAATTTATATCTATTGAGAGTAAAACAAAAAATAAATTAATCAAAATGTCCCCCTTTTGCCTTGACATAGGCATTTAATCTCCGTGGCCTGTCATCAATAGCAGCACGCAGCACTTCTTGAGGAAAGCGGTCAACTGCTCGGACCAGAAATTGTTTGAGGCTTTCCCAGTTAGAGTGTGCCATCCTCTCCAGTTCGGACCAAAGCCGATAATCTAGTAGGTTGAGATCAGGTCTTCTAGAGGGCCAATCCGAGGCAGAGATAAACTCTGGAATATTCCTTTGCAGCCACTGCTGAGTTCTGGCCTGATAAGCTGGAGCGGAATCCTGTTGGAAAACCCAATGACTTCTAGCAAACAGAGTGTCATTTAGAGGCTTGACTACAGGTTCCAAAATATCTTAGGTAGTTTTTAGCAGCTGTTTTAACTTCTTTTTCACAAAATTGGAGCTTCGTGGTACCATCAAAGCAAAATCTCGACCAAATCACCACTGAGGAAGGGTGATGGCCTCTTTACACTCTTCCAATGACTTCCTGGTCTTCTTTGGAGCTGTGACACATGATCATTTTAGATTTTAAATTTGTCTTCAATTGAAAAAACTTTCTCATCGCTAAACAAAGTCTTTCGATGAAGACCATTGGTGTAACGGCCAAGGAGCACTTTGGATCTATCCACTCTATTTTTTTTTTTAGAGAAGTAGTTGTCCTATGTCCTGTCATTCTTCGAAATGCAGCCATCCTAAGATTAGTTTTTATTATGCGAGAAATTGATCTGATGGAGATTTTCATTTCCCGAAACATGATTTGTTGTTTTCGAATGGTATTTCTTCTGCTTGGAGTAGCTACTCTCTCACTGCATTTGTCGTTCTTACAGTGCGGGGACGGCTCGGTCGAGGTCTGTCACTTCCAGATAGCGTATTATTATATCAATTTATAGTGTGGTACACGAACATAAATCGGATACCCAAAAATTTTAAAGTTTGAAAATCTCTGACCTACATTTTCCAAATTTGTGTAAGGCGATCACAGCTATTCGGTTTTCTTTATCACCCCATTTCATGTTAATTGAGCAAATGAAAAATACAAACTAATTGGGTTTATTATCCTGGTATGTAAAGAAAATAAACTGATAGAGGTAAGGATTATCTAAATAATATCCAAAGATGTAAAACAAGTTTAATTTTTGTAACAGTATTTATGGCAGAACTGGGTATACTAGTGAATTACTTTTCTTAATTTCTCTCCATTCTTGCCTTTTCGTCTATACGGGTTTTTCTGGGTCAGAGGAATGGAGGAGCTATTAAAGCTCCCTTAACAACGGGCTGAGTAAAAAGTTCCCTTGGCAACGGGATTCGAACTCGTTTATCAGATTGCTCGGCTACTCCGCCCCAGGTGAGTTGTGACTGATGGTTAGAAATACTGATTTACACATCTTTTCCCGTTCATGATCTTGCCCCGCCTACCTACATATACTGCTATTTGAGATACTTAAGGCTTTATTTACGAAACCTATGATATGATTTTCTATCCAATCAAATTTCATTTATAGCTTACGATTAGATGGTTTATGGCCCGGAATATAAGTCGCACCCATCGCATACAATGAGGACAATGGTTGGTTATCAGACCGTGTGTCATGGGGTTCTACTAGGCGGTCCTAGCCTCGAAGGGGGGGGGGCTGTCACAACTTGAGCAAACTCCAGCTGACGGAATGTTCCAGGGAACAATGCCGCTGTGTATCATTTCCAGCGAGGGGTTCATTCAACTCTGGAACCAACTACTCTTCGAATGTACAGTTTGATAGTTTGTTTTTCAAACAACTATAATTACTTTAAATTAATGAAAGGGTTAACAATAAATAAGTTTAGCTTCCTCAACATTTAATAATAATAATAATAAAAGGCTTAGCGAACCCGAAGGTTCGATGCCGACACCACCAATCGCTTATTACACACCTCCCTCCACCGTTCGCCGTCCAAACCTAGTCCCTTCAGAACGGCTTTAATGCAATCTTCCCACCTTCGCCTCGGTCTACCCCTCGGACGTTTACCATTCGGCACAGCAAATATTAACCTTTTAGGAATTCTCTCGTTACTAAACACAACTTTACAGGCGCATTTGATTCGTCGGGATGAAATTACTTCAATTGTATTATACCCGGATATAGTTCACGCAATTTGGCGTGAACCCCACAAAAACCTATTGAAATCACTTTTTATCAGTTTTCCAGATAATTAAACACTATACATCTTCTCGATTATAAAGATTCTTAATAAGTCTAATAGATCTCTTTTAAAGAATATAAACCTAATATAACAGAAATAAAATAAAATGAACAAATAAAAATCAATATTATCCAATATGTTCTAGGGTTCTCAGATCTATCATCCTTCGTTTATCTTTATAACATATGTTTAATTTGCAGTATAGTAATAAATAATAACAATAAGGCTTAGCGAACCCTAAGGTTCGATGCCGACACCACTAATCGCTTATTACACACCTCCCTCTACCGTTCGCCGTCCAAACCCAGTCCCTTCAGATCGGCTTTAATGCAATCTTCGCACCTTCGCTTCGGTCTACCCCTCGGACGTTTACCATTCGGTAAAAATATTCTACGCAATACTTTATTTTCAAAAATCTTAAGACGCTGCTCATCCCTTAATGTAAGCGGCCACGTTTCGCAACCATAAAGAATTGTAGGCAAGACAATGATTTTATAGATCCTAATTTTTAAGTTCCGGGACAAGAGGCGCGAACTAAGTAGTTTTGTCACAGAAAAATAACAAGCATTTCCCGCCTTCAGTCTAACCTTAATCTCCTTTTCAATTTCGTTTTTTTAAAGTTATCGTAGAACCTAGATACGTAAACTTCTCTACCTGTTCAAACATATTACCATCTATATCGATATCACCGGTAATATCGCCATTTTTGCAGCTAACCATATATTTTCTCTTATATTATATTTACTGGCATTCATTAACGTTGTATTTATAATTAATATTAATAATAATAATACTTTATTTATTCTGGGAAGTCTGTTTAGAATAATATACAGAGACAGAAATGTGGGTTTCGGAGGTGCAGAGAATTATCACAAAAATAGACATAATAAATGAAAAAGTATAAGTTATCTTCTAACTAAATTACTGCAAGTCTGCTTTCTCCTTTAGAATAATGCTCACCAGAGAATTTAACAATTAATAAATTGGAGAATTTTGGTTCCACTCTTTTTGTAAATAAAAATATTTATATAACTTTTACAATGTAAATATAATTGTTCTTATTTTCTTATTAGTTGGTTTTGTGTAAATGGATTGAAATATAATTTTGTTATAAAACACAGACCTCTCTGATGGTCAACAGACCATGTAGCACGTCTGATTTTCGGTTTTAAATCCAAAAATATTATTTTGTATCGTTTTGTAATTTATATTGTGTAATTTTGATAAATAAAAATGTTTTTTCTTCTTCTTCTTCCATAAGTTGTTAGAATTGTTCAATTTTTTCATGAATAAATACTGATCCGGTAGAAATATTAAATAAGTTTAAGAACCACTTTGACTGTATTTTATATATGTATATTTTAAACCCAAAAAAGTGACAGGTAGTCCCAGGTAATATATGAAATTATTAACATCCGTCTAAAACTTTGTGAATAGCTTCATCTTATCGTAAATTGCAATTTTTATTTTATTTACGATAATTCTCGCTTATTTCATTAAATTAAATAATTGAAGAGGTTGGTTTTTCTTTCTTATTTCAATCTTCTCTTTTTTTCTTCAATCTTCTCCTTTCATTCCTTTTCTCTGTTTTAACTCTTTATTCTATTATACGTTGTCTGTACATCTTGATAGACTTTACAATATCTAAATTGTCTATCTAACTATTCTATTTGCAATACCTTAATTTTGCTATTTATTTTCATCTCTTATATAACTTCACATTCCTTTTTCTGTTTTACATTGTATTCTAAGATTTCCATTTTAATACTTATGTTACCTTTTTCTATTATATTTACTTCATCATTCCACACTTTGTAACGGTTATTATTATTTATCTCTTAGTTCTTACTATTGTCATTATTCTACCCACTTCATTTTACTTTAATTTTTTTTATCTACATTATTTATGTTTCTCATTCCTTGTTATCTGGTTCTTTTCTTAGCCCTGATGAAGGCCTGAACTTCAGGTCGAAACGTCGACAAATGTTAAAATAAATATTATTATTTATTTCTGACTGATCACTTCAACCATGCTTCTCTTAATTATTCACGACAGTCAACCATTAACCCACAATTAAAAATTAAAAGAATTTATTGAATTGCTAAAAACTCATAAATACCCATTCGCTTTCTACTTGATTCGTAGGATAATTTGATCACAAAATGGAAAAAAAAGGTTACAAAAATATTTGCTCGTTTGGCCTATATAACTATATAACCTCGTTATTTCGACATTTTGGGGGTGATTAAATTATCTTACGATTCAAGTGGAAAGCAAATGGGTGTTTATGAGTTTTTAGTACTTTCAAAAAGTAATTTGTATGTCACCACCTTACAAACACTCTTAAACTAACAACAAATAAATGAATATGGTACAGGTACACTTAAAGCTTAGCTGGGTATAAGATGTAAAATAAATTCTCCGCTTTCCAACGACCTAAATAAACATTTTTTCCTTTTTTATCCATTTTTCAATTATCAAATTCTTTCAAAAGTTATATTTAATATTTTTTCGTAACTCTTAATAATGAGAGATAGTTAATTATTTAAAATAAACCAGATAAAAGATACTTCAGAGGAAGACGTGTTGAACATTTAAGTATTTACGCCCTGTAAAGCGACTTCAATGTTAATAATACCTCAATGATATTAAAGACCACTCAATTATACAATGATACACCTAGTTCGATTAAAATCTTTGGAGCCGTTTTTGAGAAAATTGTAAAAATGTGTTTAATCGTTGATATAAAGCGCCACTTCCGATTTTAACGAAAAATTTGCTATCACATCTAAGGCATATACCTATCCCTAAATACGTAATATCAGTTTCATACGACTTTTCATTTTTGAGTTCGACTGCTAACATATACACACAGACCATTTTTCGGGACTTGGTTATTTGGACTCAGGGGATCTCAAAACGTTTATTTCCGTTGAAAACTCAGTTTCGAAAATTTTTACGATCGGAATGTAAAATATATTCCATATATAGATAAGTGAAAGTAAAAACCTAAAATAAAATAATATAAATTATTGAGAAACTGTTATAAAAATCCTGATCTTAAAAAAATTATTATGATTAATAAAAAAAGAAAAAAGAAAAAGGAAAAAAATGCGATGTTGGCTCCATTAAGGACCGTGCCATATAGACAATACGGTGACATACTCCCAATGACGACACTCTTCACCGCCGGATTTCCTCGGAAGACCTAGCGAAGACGGACGATGACTCAGGATCCGAAGGACGGAGGTCGTGCAAGGCCAAGCTTTGGCTCAGTCGAGTCCTGGCGTCCGTCGGCCATGGAGCCCTCCTACTTCAACAGGACGCGTATCCCGGGATATCCACATCTCAGGTATCTAGTTCACGCCACCGTAATATTTTATTAATATATTATCATATAACTGTAAGGAAAATCTATAAAACCATATATATTTTTTAAAATTAATAATATAATAATCAGATATAACTACCGTCATGACTTGTATACTTACTATAGTTGTCACATATACATGTTGACGTTTCGAGGTATATTTTTCTATCATCAGAACCACGTAAATGAATTATATTTTTCCCCCCAAAAAATAGAAAAAAAAATTTCATAGTTCCATATCTTTTACTGAGAGTAATCTAAGCTAAACATATTTTTCAAAAATAATATTAAAAAATAATCTCTAAAACTATTATTGTATCATTATAATAGGGCTTTAAGAATAACTTAATATCATTTCATATAGATAGTTTATTTATTTTTCTTTCAAAGTAATTATTGTTATATATGAGTCAGTTGACTGTATGACTAACTATAATTTCAAGATTTTTGAGTAAAGTCATTTTAGGAATATTTCTAGTTAGAAAATCTTTAATATCTGTACAGTGAGTAACTTGATTTTAGAGTAGGTGATTGCAGTTTTGAAATATAGAACTGTGAATAAAGGTATACATTTTCACATTAGATATGCCACTAAAATTAATAATAAAACATATTGAAATTGAAGTTAGTCATTTTGCCAACTGAAAGGTGTTATATATAAATCTTTCAGTTGACAGAATAACTTAACTCTAATTTCAACATTTTTTATTTAATTCATTTTAGTGATATTTCTAATATCTGTTGGAAGATAAGATATAAGTTGGAAAATTTATAATATCCATACAGAGAGTCAGTAAGGTGATTTTAGAGTAGGTGATTGCAGTGTTGAAATATAGAACTGTGAATAAAGGTATACATTTTCACACTAGATATATCCCTAAAATTAATAATAAAACATATTGAAATTGAAGTTAGTCGTTTTGCAAATTGAAAGGCTTATATATATAAACAAATATGCCTTCGGGCTGAATTTCCTCCTTCCCCCCAGAAAAAAAATAAATAATAAAAATAGAAAACTATTAGAAACCAATAACCAAAAACGTAGATTAGCTTTGTGCATATAATCTTGTCTTTTCTTATGCGAATAAATTGTTAATTTAATTTTAAAATTTGATTTTATATTATTATTTAAAAAATAAAATGTATTTGTTGTTGTTTATGTGTTCTGTTGACAATTTAACATTTTATATTGATGTTGATAATGTGCATTATTTTAACTGTCTAATTTTTTTGCGAAATATGATTTGTAACTAGCATATACTTAACTTTTTTTTATAAAATTTAAAATGTAGCATTAAAAAGAAAAAAAAATGTAATACTATAACGATAATAATGTTTATAATACAAGACTATTTTTATACGGTTGTCCATCAAAACAAATAACGATTAATTAAAAAAAGAAATGAATAAATAACCAAAAATAAGGCACTGGGAAAAATTAAACTTAAAGTTTAAGGTCATTTAGATCCATTTTCCAAAAGTTAAAATTAGTTTTCCATATAACGTTCCCTTTTATATGGAGTTTATTGTTTACGACAGTATAAAATTTCAAAATCAAAAAAGTAATTCTTGATATCTCATAAATAACAAATCGATACAAAATTGCTCATTGTTGGCTACAAAAACAATGTAGTCCATTGTTTATTTGTTCGCGAGCAGTAAATGGTTTCGTTCGTATTTTGTTGTTGTTTTTTGTGTGTAAAGTAGGTTAAATACTTCCATAGAAAATATACTTATGTTACAACCAAAAAACATGTCAAGAAATATAAGGTTTTTTTTATTATATGTTTAATAATATCTTTTGGTAGAGGATTATGAATAGTTCCTTAATATACATTTAAAATTTAACGTATAAAAATAAAAACAAATAAAAATTCAACAAACATTTTTTTTTTAAATTAAAATTAGATTAAAACTCAATCATTGGATTTGATGAACACTAAACGAATGTATCGTGTACTACCAAAAAAATAAAAAATAAAAAAATAACTTTTGAGACATGGTATAAATAGATTATTTATGAAGATATGGATATAATTTAGTTGTATTTTCCTCTTTACAACTATATTTCAAACAACGACTCGTATCATTTAGCCCGAAGTTTGAGGAATTTTGTAGAATGGTCTTAATTCTACATCAAAACTAATGCTGAATCATTGAATTAGATGAACGAGAAGCGAAGGTATGGCGTCCGAACAAGGAAATGCCTTGGGTTCGTTCACACAGAAACCAGTTCACTTTTATTAGTTTTTCGAATGATTAAGAAATATAGTTCTTCTTAAATATGGAAGTTATCAATTAAGAGGATTCTTAATTTTCCTAACAGATATTCTGAAAAATGTAAACTGAAAATAAGATTAAAAAAGATAAAAAAAATCTGGCGCCCACAACACACAACTTTCACTCACATCTCTTACTCTAATTCACCTTTACTTTGAATAGAAATTATTTTCTGGAAATTTTGAGCAATTATAAAATTTTTGAAGTGCACTTTTAACGAAGCTATAGCTTAAAATTTACAGCTAAGAAATCATTAAGACCACTAAAATAACAAAAACCCTATTAATTATATCAATGGTAGACAATAAAAACCTCGCTACTCCATTTGTACTAATTGCATCCGTTAACTAAAATAAAATTACGAGATTTTTAATGCCTGCGATAAATAGGTCAAAAGTTGTCACACTAATTTTAAGTGTTTAAGGTTTTGATTTCACAAAGGGAAAATTCATCAAAATATTCACTAATTTAATTTTCTAAATGGTTAAATAACGATTTTTTGGAATAAACGGACGTTGATATTTAATTATTTAAAAATAATATCAGATCTAGATTTATTTAACTACAGTAAATGTATTTAAGGTTATAAACACATCGTTTATACATCCATGAAATAGTTTTTAAAAACAATGTTATTTCTTAGATTAGGTGGATTTTAAATACTTTTTTTTTTAAACTTAAAAAAGTCTACATTTAGTTAGTAAATTTCATTTGATTTCCTTGAAAACATGTGATTTTCGTTAAACAATATTAGTTTTCACAAATTATTATTTTTCGTCACTCTCCATTACTTTCTGCGATTTTCTACATTAGACATTGTTTTCCGAAAATTCTCCACTTTCCAACGATATATTATACGTATACTTTCTGACTAATATTTCCGGAAATTCGTTTTTGACCTAATAAACATTTCCCCCTTTTTATCCATTTTTCAATTATCATTTCAAAAGTTATATTTAGCATTTCGTAACTCTTAATAATAAGAGATAGTTAATAACTTAAAATAAACCAAATTAAAGATACATAAGAGGAAGACGTGTTAAACATTTCAGTATTTAAGTCCTGTAAAGTGACATCAATGGTAATAAGACCTCAATGATATTAAAGACCACTTAATTATACAATGATACACCGAGTTTAATCAAAATCGTTGGAGCCGTTTTTGAGAAAATTGTAAAAATGTGTTTAACCGTTGATATAAAGTGCCACTTTCGGTTAGTCGATTTTAACGAAAAAGTTGCTGTCACATCCAAAGCATATACCTATCTTAAATACATAATATCAGTTTCGTATGACTTTTTGTTTTTGAGCTAGACATACCACATACATACACACAGTCACAGACCTTTTTTCGGGACTTGGTTATTTAGACTCAGAGAACCTCAAAACGTGTATTTCCATTGCTAACTCAGATTCGAGAATTTTCACGATCACAATTCTTATCCTTACTATATATTTCATATATAGATAAGTGAAAGTAAAAACCTAAAAAAAAATGAGATAAGTACCGCTGTCAACTGTGAAACTTAAGAGGTTTTTAGAATAATTTTACAGTTTATGTCAATAATGATAATTTTTCTAAATCTGAAAAACTGATGCCTACCTGTCTGTAATATTTTTTCTCAGTATTTTTTATCTTGAAAATACTGTTTTGTTTTTTTCAGTCCGTTTATCTTTTAACAATAAATAAGTGCATTTTACAATAAACTGTATGTAATTTAAAAAAAAAATACAGGAATCCGATGTCCAAACTCTAACGAAAAATGTGAAATACCTATAATAAGGAAAAAGGTTTGTTATACAAACGAAAGGCAAACAAACGCTAACGATATTATTTTATGTCAACTAAAATAGAAATTTGAGTTGGTGAGATACATTTTTGGAATACAATTTTTTTTTTTCAAAAATGAACTATTATTACAAAAAAAAAATTACAAAAATACCGTTTAACAAAATGAATAACGGAAGAGAAAATGTGGCAAAAATATATTAAAACAGTAAAATTAATTTAATTATTATTTGTATCACGTACTGCTATATCTTTTGGTTTGTAATATAGCATTTCAAGAATCTTGACAGTTTATTTTTATGTTTTTTCTAAATTGGAATGTTTTAAATTAGGCACAAATGTTAAAAATTAAATAATTTTTTTTCTAATAAAAAATATTTTTAATTAGTGAAATGTTTTTATGAGTATTGTGGTATATTAACCTCAATCTATTATTGATTAAATTTGAAAATCAGATTCTATTTATTTTATAAAAATTAATACTGATTTGATTTATCTATTTTTAGCCCATTACCATAAATATATATAACGTAATACATATGATGAACAATCTAATTTTACGTAACTTTTTTGTTAACCGCAATGATTAGCTAGATATATAAAACCACAAACTTAGTCAATCATTGCATCATACAATATTTTTCCATACTAAATTATTTGAAGAATATATCATATTATGAAGTGTCAATAGCAAGGTTAAGATGAAAATGAGAGGAGAAAAAAATAATTTTTTAAAAAATAAATTCCGTTAGCTAAAAATGAATTGATTGATACTATAGCTGGTGATTAGATTCACGATCAATTTGAGAACACTATAGATCGAATCTCTATTATTATTAAAAACACTTTATTCAGAAATATTACAATTTGTCACAGTTAAGGACACTTATAATAGAGTTCAGAGATTGCATTCATACCGTATATACAAAAATATAAATAAATAAAGTAATAACAAAAGAATAAGAAGAAAGAACAAAAGAGTAAAGAAAAAAAAAATATATATATACACATAAGTAAATAAAAATAGAAATAAAAGTAAAACAAACACCTTATATAAAACATACATTATTTACAATTTGCCAGGTGATCTCCGAACCAATCCTGTCCCCTCCACATGTGGAGGGAAAAGGGAGGCTTAGGAGATCCCTACGCCTCTCCCTCAGCCACTTCACTGGTATTTTAAACCAGCGGAGGATGAGTAAGAGCGCTACAGCCACAGACACTCATGACTTGAGTGGAGAATCTGGCCATTGCTAGAACTCCAAAATATCCATATTTACAAAAGGTCTCGTGGCCACTGCCACTTTAACCTACGAAGGGGATTGTAGGGATGGGTGGTGCTTGATAGGGATTGTACAACGGGATTTGGGTGATGAGAAAGGTTCTGGTGAAATTTGGAAAATTTGGCTGGGATAAGATCAAGAATAAATGGGATATTAAGGTCATGGTGTAGGGTTTTATTGGTTACATAGAAGGGAGCATTGACTATTGTACGGAGGACTTTAGACTGAAAGGATTGAATGCGTAGATCGAATCTCTAAAAATGTTTAACTAGATGTTCACATTTTTACTTTCGAATTATCTCCACACTTTTGAAAGATTAAAAACTAATTTCAAACGTTTTTTTCACGCACGACTTACCGAAAACGATGGTGCAACAACTACGAATGACACTGGTATAATTATTGTCCGTGGTGCAGACCCATTTTTTATCGAATTATTAACATCCGTCTGAAACTTCATAGTTTCATCTCATCGTAACCTACAACTATTTTATTTACGAAAACTCTTGGTATTAGGCGTTTTCAATCTGGAGGGAGGCAAACTTTGTCTATTTAATTAGGTATTAAAAACTTGTAAATACAAATTTGCTTTCTACTTGGATCGTAAGATAATTTGATCTCAAAATCGAGAAAAAAGGTGGCCTTCAAAAATATTGAGCCGTTTGGCGTGATCTATACCCCTACGTTTTCAAAATATAGAGGTTATATAGGACAAACGGCCTAATATTTTTGTAGGACGCCTTTTTTTTGTCTATTTTGTGATCAAATTATCTTACGATCTAAGTAGAAAGCAAATGTGCATTTACGAGTTTTTAGTACCTAATTAAATAAACAAAGTTTGCCCTCCCCCCTCCAGGTTGAAAACACCCCCATTCCAAGAGTTTTCGTAAATAAAATAGTTGTAGGTTACGATGAGATGAAACTATTCACGAAGTTTCAGGAAGATGTTAATAATATGATAAAAAAGGGGTCTGTACCACGGACTATTACAAGAACCACAGATCCTATACATGCCTCTCTGACATTATAGATAAAATATATAACTGGTTTCCACAGGCGGATCTACGGGGGGGGGGAGGAAACAAGAGCCATCGGGCTGAAACCCCCAAAATGTTAAAATGTAACCATGATTTCTGGAAAAAGTATAAAAAATTATCTCTTAAAATATTATTGTTCGTGTAATTACATTTAATAGGACTTCAAGTATCACTTAAAAACCATTTCATATTGGTAGTTTTTTTTCTTTTTGTTTCAAAGTGATTATTGTTATATATATGAAAAAAAAATGAAGGATGGTTGGGGTGATGAGCCAAAATAAAATAGTAAAAACATATAATTGTATATATTTTGACATTCGCTTACGTTTTGACCCGAAGTTCAGGCCTTCATCAGGGCTGAGAAAGTAACCAGATAACAATAGGTATAAGAAACTATAAACATTGAATAAAAAAGAATAATTTCTTTTATCTAAATTTTTAGTCTATACCTTACACCTTTTTTAATTTTATTCTTTATTATTCAATGTTTATAATTTCTTATACCTATTGTTATCTGTTTCCTTTCTCAGCCCTCATGAAGGCCTGAACTTAGTATCTTTCTTTTTTTCGAAAGTAATTATCATTGTATTTATGAAAAAATAATCTTTCGGGATGAAGCTCCCAAAATTAAATTCTGGATCCTTTAGTATAACAAATTTAAAATAAAGCTAAACCATACCAAATTACAACACGTTATATTTATACTAAGACACAAAACAGGTCGACAGGAAACAAATATAAATTCAAATACTTGGGACTTATCATTAACAAATAGTTGACATGGGGTCCTGACGTCAAGACATAACGTAAAACGTATAACTTTCGCCCAAGACAATAATATTCGATTTGAAACAGACGTCTCAATTACTCCGCAAACATAAACTTAAGGTTTATAAGATGTAATAAAACCCACATGGTTCTATACTTGTTAAATTTATGGACGTACAAAAAAAGACATACCCAGAAAATACAAACTTATCAATCTCAATTTTTAAGACTAATAATGAAGTCACCATCTTATCTTGCGAACTAGACCATTCACACCGACTTAAATGAGTGCGATAACTCACATATAAACAAATTTATACAACAAATGACATTCCCGAAGTACCTCGGCGAAGGAGTTGGACGAGGGACCTCCTGGTGTGACAACAAAATTTCGCTGAATATCTGGAGTGTGCAATCTCTCAAATACCTGCCCATGTCATTGTGTAAGATTAGCTCATTTACTGTTTGTGATAATTTACAGGTGAAAATAAAATATTTGACGTAAAAAAAAAAAAAAACTAAATTGTGTGCTTTATACCACACGATAAAAGTGAAAAGATAAGCAATGCGAGAATAATAATATGAAATATAAATTATAAATAGCTCATTATAAAGAGAATGAAATGCCTAACATTCTCTCGCTTACAGTATGCGGGTTCGATTTTTAGTTTCTGAAATATTTTAATCCATATATTCAACTAAATTCGTTATCATTTGGTTTTCGATACTATTTTTCCTTTTCGCTTCCTTAACACGGTGTCGTGTTAAGATACAATTTTGAATTATAGACTATTACAAAGAGGATTAAAAACTGTACAATTTCCTCGCTTAAGGTACGCAGACCTGATTTTTAATTTCTGAGATATTTTAATCCATTGTAAACATTTCAATTAGCCGACTTTATCCGAGCGTTGACACTTCGGAAATCTGATGGATCTATCTAATTCACTCTCCACAAAAAAGTATAAAACCTGCCCAAAAGAGTTTTATCTTAAAAAGATTTTTAAAAACTCGATATATCGAATTACTATTTAATAACACTAGTTGGCCCGTGGAAATATTTCGCAGAAAATTTTGTTTAGTGAAGCAAAACAATATGGAAATAAGTAGTTTCTATGTATTATATGAGGGAGAAATTAATATTTTTTCCTTGGTCGATTACAATATTCCATTTAACATGATAGACCAAAATATTTGAACAAATTGCTTTGCTACGACCTATTTTCAAACGATTACTGGAAAGATAATAAAAGTAATAAAGATAAAATAATGCCCCGACCATAAGATTTTCTAAATTATTAAAAAGAATAAAATGTAAGAACAAACAAATGCCTTTAAGAAATAATAAAGTTTATATATCACCCGTGAAAAAAGTGTAATAGACTATGCTACTTCTAAATGCAATATCTTTAAACAGGAAGACATTATTAAGTATACCAAAACGAATGGACTGTACGTCTTTGTTAATAATTGTCCGATGAAGAAAAAAAATGCATACTTTTTGAGTTATTCGCAAATAAAGTTTATTTTCCTTCATAACTTTTTTTCCAGAGATTTTGGGGGATAGGACTATTTTTCGCATGTGAAAGAGAAGAATATCTTCAAAATCAGTGGTCAATCATTGGATTTGACGAAGTTATGGCGTACCGACAAAAAACACCTTTTAGAAATAATATATAGGATTAATTATTTTTTCGATAATTTGAAAAATATTTTCAACTATATTTAGCGTTATTTGCTCCCTTGACCCAGAATTTACAAAAACTCCCACAATACCATTATCTTCTCACATTTACTTACGCTATCTATGTACAATGATCTGCACTTTGGTTATCTCAATCCAGAGACTTTTTTTTATTTGAATCTCCAAGTATTTTATTTTTATTCTAAAAAAAAAAATAATAATAAAAAACAGTCAATGTTTTTATTTTATATTTATTTTTATTTTATATTTATTTTAATTTTATTTTATTGTATTTATTTTAATTTTATTTTATTGTATTTATTATTATTAAGTTTCTGTATTATTTATTTTTTTTTATTGTAAATAGAGTGTGAGTGTGCTTTCTCTGAACACTATTATAAATGTCATTGATGTGACAGAATGTAATATTTCTAAATAAACAAATATAAAAAAAAAAAAATGTTTATATGCATCGTAAAACATTATATCTGATAGATATTTTTATACTCAAACTTGTAAATACCCATTTGCTTTTCCCTTCAATCGTAAAATAAATTGAGCACAAAATCGGAATAAAAGGCGGCCTTCTGAAATATTGAGCTTTTTGGCGTAACCTACACCTCCAATATGTCAAAATTACGAGGTTATATAAGCCAAACAGCCCAATATTTTTGTAGGCCACCATTTTTATCGATTTTGCGATAAAATTATTTTACGGTCCAAGTGGAAAGCAAATGAGTATTTACGAGTTTTTAGTGCCCAATTAAATAGACAAACTTTGCCAACGTCAAAATTGAAAACACCACGGTTCCAAGAATTTTCTTAAATAAAATAGTTGTAGATTACGGTGAGATGAAGCTATTTTCGAAGTTTCAGGCAGACTTTAATAATTTGATAAAATTGGGTCTGTACCACGGACTCTATGTTTGTGTATTTTCGTTGAAAAATGGATCCAATTTTTTTTTCGGGTTCGCATTACTTTCCTGAGCTGTATATTTCAATAATAGGTTAGTGGAAAAAATAATCTGATATTTTGACCAGAATTTCAGAATCAAGCCATGCATGTTTTTATGATCCAGGTTATTTGTTCCTTTTGCTATGAATCATGTCTCTTTGCGGTGATTCAACAGTTTACACATTCTGTCATTTATGAGCGCTCAAATATTTAAACTATTATGTGAAATATGTTATATATCTGAGGAGAGAAATGAAGTATTATCCAAAAATAAAACTGGGACATAGCAGATTCATGATAAGGAAAATTTGCACTAATTTATATCAGTTAAGATTAATTATTTATAGTAAAATTATTTAATTTTGCAATATGGACTAGTTATTGTTATTAGTTTTATATAATTAGATGTTTAACTTAGAAAGGTTCAAGATCAAGTTGAATCGTCGCTTTAAATATTCAACTGATTTTATTCATGTTGCTTCCCTCGTTGGGTATATATTTTTTTTTATTATTGAAATTTACAACTGTAATAAATGATAAATACAACAAGTAAATATGAAACAAGCAACATGACATGTACAACATGAAGAGAAACTACCCATTGGTAGCACTCCAATTATATTTCTATATTAGAAGGTCCTGAAGCCATCTTCTTTTCAGACGCCTCGGAGGGTCAGGAATAGAAGAGGAAGCTAGGTTAGAAACGAGAGGATTCGGATGGTTCAGAAGTTTATTATGGAAGGATAAGTATCTGGATTGAGCTAAATCGGAAACATATTAACATCATTAACATACATTAACATCGTTATGGATGATTTTATTTGTGCCAAAGTAGGGAGCATTGAAGATTTTACGAAGGATTTTGGATTGTATGTATATTTAATAAAATAATAATGACTTTGCAAATTATTCTTCTATGACATACTATTAAAAATAGTTATTATAGTCAATAACAACCAAATAAATAGTATGAAAAGATTTGGTGTAATTAATGATTACAAAAATTAATCAAGCAGCGAGTTTCCTTACTGGAAAGCCCTGATGGAGACATAAAACGTAGGTCAAAACGTTGGCAATCCAGTAAACATTAAAAGATATTACGCGTGTGTCTATTGACCGCATTCACGATTTAAATCTTGTTTATTAAGTAATAATACATTTTGCCTCACTTGAAGGATTTTGAGTATTAGAGCTATGTGAGACTCATTCATACAATGTATACAATAACATTAACAGTAGAAAAATGAAAATAGTTTATTCATTTTAATATTTGTAAAGATTGTAATTCATAAATTAGTCTTGCGTTTTCCCAATCCATAACAAGAAAGATTTACATCCCGAAATTTCAATTTTTTTACTTTACTTTTGACTTCCTAAATATATGATTTTATAAACTGTGCGACAGACTAATGATTTTTTTTTTAATCCTATAATATGAGAGTAGACAAATTTAAATACCTCGACTCCACAATAACCTCAATGAATGACCAACGGGCAGAAATAGCCGTATGAAGCGTATAACTAGCTCAAACAGAGCTTTCTTCTCCCTTTTAAAGATATTGAAATCCTTAAAAATCTCAAATTAAGGCTATACAATGCTATGATGAAGCCAGTACTAATATATGGATGTGAGAACCGTAGCTCTTTGTAATGAGCTATTATTTATAATTTATATTTCATATTATTAATCTAGTCTTGCAGATGTTTTCACTTCTATCGTGAAGTTTAAGGCACACACTTTAGTTGTTACTTTCACTTACGTACATATATAAATATATAGTAAGGGTAAGTATTGCGATCGTGAAAATTTTCGAATCTAAGTTTTCAACGGAAATACACTTCTTGAGGTCCCCTAATCCAAATGACCAAGTCCCGAAAAATGGTCTGTGTGTTTGCATGTTAGCATTCTAGCTCAAAAACGAAAAGTCCTACGAAACTGATATTACGTATTTAAGATAGGTATATGCCTTAGATGTGACGGCAACTTTTTCCTTAAAATCGGCTAACCGAAAGTGCCACTTTATATCAACGCTGAAACACATTTTCACAATTTTCTCAAAAACGGTTCTAACGAATTTGATTAAACTCGGTGTATCATTGTATAATTAAGTGGTCTTTAATATCAATCCCCGTTGATGTCACTTTACAGAGCTTAAATGCCCAATGTTCATATACGTCTTCCTCTAAAGTACCTTTAATATGGTTTATTTTAAAAAGTTAACCATTTCATATTATTCAAAGTTACGAAAAAATGCTAAATATATATTTTGAAAGAATTTGGTAAGTTAATAAAGGCGAAAATAAATAAAAATGCAGAAAAGCCTGCATTGCTATGGACTGTAGCGCCGAAACGAATGTACAGATTTCAATGAAACTTCGCTAAAGTCATTTTCTCGACACATTTTAAATTTATCTATATAACATACTTCAACGAAAAGAAGCTGGACAAAAAGTTACGAGGGTGGTAAAATTAAATTCCGAATAACTCAAAATGTATGCGCTTTTTTTTATGTATGGTTTTTTAAAAGTTTATGGAATTTCCTAAAAAAACAAAAAAAAAAATCGTCAATATCGGACAATTAGGAGGAAAGATATGGTCTCTAGTCTTTTTCTCTGAAGAGGCGAAAATTTGGATAAATTTAAAATATACTTTTTTAATTGTTGAGACTAAATAAAAACTTTTTTCTACAGATGTTTAATAAAATATCTTTCCTAAGAATATCTTACATAAGAAAGTAGTACCTAAATTTATACTTTTATTCTCAGTTCTATATTTCAACATTGCAATCACCACCTCCGGTATCAACTTACTCATATTCTGTATAGATAACTTTTTCAACTAAAATCAACATCACTCAAAAATGTTGAAATTGGTCATTCTGAGGTCTGAGTCATTCTGAGGTTTATAAAAGCAGATAGAGTGAATAGATTTTTATTGCCTGTCGTCGATATATTAAATAGACATTTTGTAATTATAATGGTCTTAATGACTTGTTATCTGTAAGCTTTAAGCTTTAGCTCCGTTTAAAATATAATAATAATAAGGCTTAGCGAACCCGAAGGTTCGATGCCGACACCACCAATCGCTTGTTACACACCTCCCTCCACCGTTCGCCGTCCAAACCCAATCCCTTCAGATCGGCTTTAATGCAATCTTCCCACCTTCGCTTCGGTCTACCCCTAGGACGTTTACTATTCGGTACAGCAAATATTAACCTTTTAGTCCGTTTAAAATGCACTTCAAAAAAATTTATAATAGCCCAGCATTGCCAGAAAATAATTTCCTTTCATAGTAGATCGGTAAGTGAAAGTTGTGTGTTGTGCGCACCAGATTTTTTTTTTTATTTCCGCTTTTTCCTTTCTCTTAGATCAACTATTGGTGTAAATAGTAGTCTTCATAAGCTAAAATGTAAATGAGAAGGAATTAGTCGAGGGTGCGGTCAAAAAAAAATAAAAAAAATTAAATTATATAAATAATTTTAATTTTTGCCGACGTTTCGACCCACTTTGCAGGTCGTCTTCAGGGCGTTGGATGTGGCACTGCGGGAGGCGGTTGAAACACTGTGTGTGAAACACTGTGAGTGTTTCAACCGCCTCCCGCAGTGCCACATCCAACGCCCTGAAGACGACCTGCAAAGTGGGTCGAAACGTCGGCAAAAATTAAAATTATTTATATATTTTAATTTTTTTTATTTTTTTTGACCGCACCCTCGACTAATTCCTTCTCATATCATATCAACGGTCAACCAACTCTACATCATTATAAAATGTAAATAGTTGAAAATTATGTAACATAATTGGATTTAGCTCAAAATAGTGAGAAATATAATCCCAGACTTTTATGCTTTAATACATAAAATACATTTAATTGGCCTGACTATATTTCTACCTGTGGTTTGCTAATTTAGAAGAGAGAAGAGCCCTATTACGAAACATTACGAGTGTTTTCCGTTACACGAACAGTAAACTCTGAGGTTGCTGCCATTCGAGTCAACGGCCTGGTAAACAGTAACACCCAACTGTAAACATGAACCAGTGTAATATTGTTAGCCACTTTATTAATAAAGGTGTAAAATTATTTATTTATTCTGTTGGCCTTTAAAGACCTTGTAGATCTAAGGTTCTCTGTACTAATCTTAATATGGCATAGCCGGATCTAGGAGGCGGAGATCTTTCGGGCTGAAGCCACCCAAATGGTAAAATATAACCATATCTTATGAAAAATATCTTTAAATGTATTATTGTATATTTGGTCTCTTATTTCTATATTTATTTTATTACTATTATTTTTTTAAAATCTTATTTATAGAAAAATATTACAATCTGTCTCAAGGGCATTTATAATAGTGTTCGCAGATCACATTCGCACTCTATGTACAGTAAATAAAATAAATTATACAGAAAAATAATATATATACAATAAATAAGAATAAAATAACCTAAAAATAAATGAATAAAAAGAACACATACATACCTATATACAATATTTACAATCTGGTGAGAGAACTCCAAACCAGACTTGTCCCTCCAGATGCGGAGGGAAAAGCATGGCTCCAGGAGAACCCAGCACTTCTCTCTCAACCGCGTCACTGGGGCTAAACCCAGTGGAGATTGAGCAAGAGTAATTAAGCCACATACACTCATGTCGTGAGTGGAGAATCTGGCCATTGCCAGAACTCCAATATTTACAAACTATAAAAGGTCGCGGGGCCACTGCCGTTTTAACCTCCTTGGAGGTTATATGGATGGGTGGTGCTGGATAGAGATTGTGCAAAGGGATTTGGATGATGGGTAAAGTTCTGGAGGAATTTGGAGAATTTTGATGGGATAAGGTCTAGGACAAATAGGATATTAAGGTCATGGTGTAGGGTTGGTTACATAGAAAGGTGCATCGACTATTGTTCGAAGGACTTTTGACTGGAAGGATTGGATGCGTTTGATGTTAGAAAATTTTGCTGTTCCCCACAGTTCAAGTCCGTAAGTCCAGATAGGTTTCAGTATTTTCTTGTAGATCAGTAACTTGTTTTCAATGGAAAGTTTTGATTTTCTGTTTAGTAGTCGGTATAGTTGGCCGTATCGTCTATATTTATATGTTACTTCTTTTTTTTCTTTTTTTTTTTACTTCTTTTTTTTACTTTTACTCTTATCTATAATCTCTTAATTCTATTTTATATGCATATGTATATATTTATAATAATATTTTTTATTTCATAATAATAATAAAGGCTTAGCGAACCCGAAGGTTCGATGCTGACACCACCTATCGCTTGTAACACACCTCCCTCCACCGTTCGCCGTCCAAACCCAGTTCCTTCAGATCGGCTTTAATGCAATCTTCCCAATTTTTTATTTCATAGATATAGTATATTTCCCTTGTATCCATCAATATCTTCAAATTTTAGACATTGTAATTTTCTAGGTATTTTCTCATTACCCAATTCTCTATATCTTTTTGTATCTTGTCCGTTCTAGCCTTGAAGAAGAGCTGCAAAGTCGGGTCGAAACGTTGGCTTTTAATAAAATAGTTTTGCCACTATTTAGCTCATTTATTATTCACCCCGGACCATCTCCTTCCATTAAATTTATTATTGTTCGTGTAATTATATTTGACTTTAAAAATCACTTGTACACTATTTCATATAGCTTCTTTCATTTTATTCCAAAGTAATTATTGTTATGTATATAAAAGCATTCAGGCTGAAGCCCCCCCAAATTTAATCCTGGATCTGTTAGTGTACATAGGCGCAGACGTTACATTTTGGTTGGGAAAGGAAAGCTAGAGCATCCGAAAAAATCAACAAAATTATTGTAAAACGAACGATATAATACTGTACATAAAAATAAACTTACATATATATATATCTTTTTCCTTTCTGGCGTGGGTATAGTTGGAAATATGTTAACAAAGCAATTGAAAACATTACATATTTTTATTTAAAGGTTTGAGATAGTGAGATGAACTCTAAATTCTCCTATGCTTCAAATTCGCCGCGGGAAATTTGATAAAATCTTCGCGTAAAAATGGTGCGGATGAATAAATCATAAAATTTACTAAAATGAAATGAAACGAAAAATAATTTTATTCTGGGACTGAAGTCCCCTTAGAATAATAGTTCAAAAAATATGTACATTAGTCTGGCATGCAAATATTATACATATATACACAAAAAAAATACCTAGAAAATTGTAACCACACACAAACTCACACACATATATATACACAAAGATAATATGATAATAGGATCTGTTACTTAATATAATTTCTTTGCATATAAACTAAAATTTCAATTATAGAAACACAGGGTGTGGTAAAATACTTGAGTACCTAAGCGCTAAGCTTAGGCCTCTAGTCGACTTTTCCTAATTGATTTTAATTAACATATATTATTCATTGCCTTCATGTCATGGGGTATTGATTGACCAGTTTTTGTAAGCAGCCCTATATTGGTATTTCTTCTCCATGTGTTAGTACTCTGATCCCAGATCGCTCCGGTTATCGTGCGGAGGATTTTTCTCTCTATACTTTTTTTTAGTGTGCTGGTTGGTACCCAGGTATCACAGCCATATATTAATCAGATATGGGCAAATAATACTACGGTGAATACCGAGTACCAGGTATTTTACTCAAATAAAATCACTATTGGAAATTCCATTAATACTTTAGTTAATCGTTTGACATCAAATGAAGTAGTAATTATTGCAGAGAAGGATGGATCAGTCAAAATAAAATATAGTAAAAATAAATAATATATTTATTTTTATATTTGCCGACGTTTCGGCCTGAAGGCTTTCATCAGGGCTAAGAAAATAATAAGATAACAATGGCTATGAGAAACTATAAACATTGAATAATAAAGAACTAAAATTAAAAAGGTGAAAGGTATAGACTAAAAATTGTAGGTAGAAAAAAATTAAAGTAAAAAAAAGTAGGTAGAACAACAACAGGAACAGAGAGCTAATAAATAAATAATAATAACGTTAAAAATGTACGGACTAATGAAATAAGCATAATCAAAATAAAGTAATATAAGAAATGAAAAATGGTAATCTTAGAATAAAATGTAAAACAGAGAAAAGGAATATGAAGGTATATAAGAAAATAATAAACAATAAATTGAGATATTGTAAAATATACTGACTACATATATAAGAATAAAAATTTAAAATAAAGTAAAAAAGAAGAATGAACAAATGTATCAATATATACGAAAATAGAGATGGAGATATGGAAAATAGAGTGACGGGAAGGAGGAAAAAAGGGAGAAAACTAAAATAAGAAAGATAAACAGACCTGTTCAATTCGATAAGCGTGGAAAGACAAAGGTATTGTAGCAGGAAATAGTGAAATATAGGCATATAGGAAATACTTCGCGCCGAAACGTCGGCAAATATAAAAATTAATATAAATAATTATTTTTACTATTTTTTATTTTGACTGATTACCCTAACCACTGTTCTCTTCAATTATTCACTACAGCCAAGCATCAACTCATGATTATAAAGTAGTAATTAAATTCTTTGGTACTCAAAAAATGTCACTATTTTTCGTAAAATACTTGGTGCTCAGTAGCATTTATCCATCTCTGACAATAATACTATCTTAAGCATTGTACACTCTTAATTTGATATAAGTTAATTAATTAATTTGATTTATAGAGGTTTTTCGGGATTTCAATACCTTCAAAAGTGAATTCAAAGTTCTAGTCTGTGGTACAGACTCCTTTATATCAAATTATTAACATCCGCTTGAAACTTTGTAAATAGCTTCATTTCATCGTGAACTACAACTACTTTATTTAAGAAAACTATGGGAATTAGGTCATTTTCAATCTGGAGATCGGCAAACTTTGCCTATTTAATTAGGTGCTAAAAACTCGTAAATACTCAATTGCTTTCCACTTCAATCGTATTATAATTTGAGCACAAAATCTATGAAAAAAGTAGCCTTCAAAAATATAAAATCGTTTGGCGAGACTTACGCCACAAAAATGTCAAAATAACAGTTTATTCAGGCTAATCGATCCAATATTTTTGTAGGCCACTTTTTTCCTCGATTTTGTGATCAAATTATCTTAAGATCCGAGTGGAAAGCAAATGGATATGTACGAATGTTTAGTAGCTAATTAAATAGACAAAGTTTGCAGTCCTCCAGATTGAAAACGCCAAAATTCCAAGAGTTTTCGTAAATAAAATAGTTGTAGTTTACGATGAGATGAAGCCGTTCACGAAGTTTCAGGTGGATGTTATTAATTTGATAAAAAGGAGTGTATACCAGGAATTATCTATTTGCGTGTTTTATACACTGTTCTACTTCTAAACAATGATTAATTTTTATATTTATACTAATTTATTTCTATATTATTCCTACGTCCTACTAAAGATAGTAGAAGTTTTATCCTTTAAATGAATTTCATTGGAAATAAAGACAAAAGCACGATTGCTTCTTAAGAAGTAAAAAGTAAAACCAGGGAGGAAAAATTTTAGATTTCTAATATAATTTTTGTTTTGCATTCTGCATAAATATTAGACTTCCTAACTTATGGTAGCCAGCAAGAAAAAAAAATGTGTAATCCAGTAATAATATTATTAAACATATTTTCAATTTATTATATTTGTTCGTATTCTTGACATTTTATTATGTATTATTTATTTGTCCTGTAGGCAAGGTTATAGAGAAAAATTATAAATATTGTATTTATTTATTTATTTTTCTAAATAATAGATTTATATCAATCAAGTTTGAATAAATTACAGCGAATCATTTGTGTTTGCGAAGTCATGATCAAACAGTACACACGGTGACTCAATACAACAGTTCGAGCGCTATGTCTATTTTGGCGAACTGACACACCCATCATATATTTACTACCTAGGCAGTACTCGAACATTTTTTTTTTGGAACCAAACAAGATCAATGGCAGTTAAAATTAACCGGTCACATTACTCCTGCCGTGTGTTCATACAACCAATATAAACAGGCTATCTTTAGTACTTCGGTCCAACTTGTCAAGATTAAAAACGTTTTAAAAATTTAATTTTAGCTTTCTATTTACTTAAAAGCTATCATTAACAACATTTAATACTTTCAGTTCAATGGGCCATAGGATCCGAGAAATAAAATGTTTTTATTAAATTTATTAATTAAATTTTTTGTTGACTTGACTTTTATCGTATTTATAGTTTATTAAATATCAATCTTATATATATATATATATATATATATATATATATATATATATATATATATATATATATATTTAAATTGGGAATGAGGTCACCAAATATTTAAATAAAATTAGATGATTTAGTGATCTAATTCCCCATTTAAATAATTATGTTAAAATATAATTCTCAGAGGTCGATTGGAGAAATTTTATATACACTGGAGTTATATATATTGGATATTGGGATATATATATATAATTATTATATACATTGGAGAAATAAAATTATATACATAGAACAGAATAGAATAAAAAAATAATTTTTTGTTGGGATGAAGTCCGTTTAGAATAATAAAAAAGTGCAAAATTAAAGTATTATATCTGGCCTAAGTAAAAACAAACATAAAAAGTAAATAAAGAAAAAAAAGTAAAGAAAATATTAGTTAAACATACTATGTACAAAATAAAAAAATCTATATACAAAACACTTGAAACCATGCCAAGACACTTGAAACTATGTAAAGTTGTAAAACATAAGTATACACTTAAAAAAAAAATAAATTACTTCTTCTTAGCAATAAACTCTGTTACTGCAGAAAAAAAAGAAAAAGAAGACGTATCTGATAGTAAGTATTTAAGTGATGAATTATATGTAAATATATCATTATGTGAATCATTTTAAATAATATGTTAATACACACATATATATATATATATATATATATATATATATATATATATCGTAATTTTTTTAATATAAGAAAAAATATATTACCTACAGTATTAAATAAGTTATAATGTATAATAAATTACAAAAAACAAAAGGCGAGTGGAAATTGATCGTGCACGCTTTAGCCACATACATTTATGTCTTAAGTGGAGGATTCGGCCATTGGCAAAACTCTAATATATACATACGCCAAAGGTCGCGTGGCCACTGCCGTTTTAACCTTCTTGAAAGATTATAGGGATGGTTGGTTCTAGATAGGGATTGGGCAAGGGAATTTGGATGATAGGTAAGATTTTGGTGAAATTCGATTTTTTCTGGGATCAGGTCTAGGACAAATGGGATTTTAACGTTATTATGGTGTAGGGTTTCGTTAGTAACATAAAACGGAGTATCGAATATGGAACTATAGCTATTGTTCAGAGGACTTTAGACTGAAAGGATTGGATGAGTTTGATCTTAGAAATTTTTGCAGTCTCTTACAGTTCTATTGCTTAGGTCCAAAAAGTGTACCGGTAAATAAGATTAAAATTCATGAAAATATGTTTTTTACCTAAAATCTTCTGAATACATAACTCATTATTTATTTATTCACGAGTTAATCAATATATCACCGAACCAGTAAAAGATCTTGAAAACTCCTGAACTGAAGTAAATTCTTTTTAACGTCAAAATAAAAAGCAGAACTCCTATCTCTGACATTGTAATATAAAAGTAGTTGCACCATGATTACGAAAAACTCGTTTCTTGCACGGTCGAGAAATGTTAATACTTTCATATATACATTTTTAATTGGTCTAAATCCCAGCCACCTGTAATTAGATTACGTATCTGGATCGGTGGGAGCAGCTAGTGAGGTTGAATTGCAGGGTTATTTCTTTCTTAGAGCCTTCATTACTGAGTCAAGTCATGTTTATTATGACTTAAACGGAGTCTACCTGGTCAATCAGGAATGACAATCAAGACTGATTTCAATCACGATGGTTCCTACAGGAATCAGTCAGGTTCTTGCTATATTTTTTGGGGTTGATAGATAGTGTTTGTTTGATAAACACTTGTATTAGATAAAAATACAACAAAAAAAGCTGGTTCGGTGCGCACATAACACAACTTTCATTTACCACATACTTCTTACCAGAAATAATTATTTTTAGACAATGGGGAAGTGAAAGTAAAAATTATAAACACTATATTTCATTGTGGATATTTTTATTTCTTTAAGTACCCTCATATGTATGCAAATTTTAATATTTATAACGCTGTAATCTATACAATTAAATATGAACTAATACCAAAGAAAACATTTAGTAAAACTGCTTATGTATGTGTATATAATATTGTCGGAGTCGGTATTATATTAAGCTCAAGGTACTATGAAAGCCTTTTCTAATCTTCGGACGAGCTCTCGTATCACTTTGGTTCCTTCATTACCACTATTCTCTGTTACGATGTCTTATTCCTCGTTTAGTTAATTATCAAATTCTTGTATATTTAATTTTTTTTTATGTTAAATGTGAAATGGTTAGGTTAATTGTTTCAAATAAAAAAAATTAAAGTTATCTTAGAGCAAGCTAATATTGAAAATTAGCCATTTAAGCCCTGTCAGAGAACATCAATGAGAATAAAACCTTCATAATTTTAAAAACTGCTTAATTTTACACTGATATAATGAATTTAATCAAAATCGTTCAACCCGTTTTCGAGAAAATAGTAAAAATGTTTTTCATCGATTATATGAAGTGCCACTTCCCGTTAGCCGATTTCGACGAAAAAATTGCTTTAACATCTCAGGTATATAAAAACATTAAATATGCAATGTCATTTTCATACGACTTTTAATTTTTGAGATAGACCCGTCACACACATACAGACACACGCACACACAGAACATTTTGCGGGACTTGGTTATTTTGACTTAGGAGACCTCAAAACATATATTACCGTTGAAAACTCAAATTCGAAAATTTTCACGAACGGAATACTGTTCCATAATATATATTTCATATATAGGTAAGTGAAAGTAAAAAATTTGACAGGTACAACATGATACTACCCATTGGTAGCACTCCAATTATAGTTCTATATTAGGTCTCCAGCCCATCTTCTTTTCAGGCGCTAGGTAATCAGGAATAGCAGAGGAAGCAGAGTTAAAAATATTAGGTTTCGGATGGTTATGAAGTTTATTATGGAAAGACAGGTATCAGGATCGAGGTAAATCGGTAACATAAGGTACATTAAGGTCGTTATGGATAATTTTATTTGTAACAAAGTAAGGAGAATTGAGGATTTTACGAAGGATTTTGTATTGTAAGGATTGGTTACGAAAGGAATTCGATGGTTTAGTGGAGTCCTACAGCTTAACTCAGATAATTATTCTTTTCTCTAAAATCTTTCTATACTTTTTTCTAGTAATATAATTCACGAGACTTTTTTATGTTGTTGGGAGATCCATCCCATATATACATGCATGTGTATGTAATATATATATATATATATATATATATATATATATATATATATATATATATATAAAGGTTTAGTGACACTGTGTTAGAGAAGCGTAGATCCGCCTTATTATTTCCTAACGGACGATCCTTGTAACAGTTGCTTTGTCTATTGTGAACAATATGGCCAGCCAGGTGTACACAGGTGTGCGGGTCTGGATGGTCTGTGTAGAAGGTATATCACATCCCACGGGTCTTCCCTCAACATCTACATGAACAAGGTATAACAGTTTGGTAGATTATTTCAATTCGGATTTAAAAAAGAAAATAATGGTGTGTCGTTGTAATTTCGAAATATTGACTGTTCACAATATACAATACATAACATAGTTCACATAGTAAAGGTAGGAGATGATCTGGGGTCATAAATAGGCTAAATAGTGGCAAAACTATTTTATTAAAAGCCAACGTTTCGTTAATTTTATATACTTATTTATTTATTTTTGGTTTTCTTTTCTTGTTCCACATTCCTATATGTCTATTATTTCATATTATAATCTTTTTCATTTTTTTTTTCAATTTCTTCCATAGATCTGTAGAAGTATATTCACATTAGCATATATTATATATTACACTATAACAATTGTTACCATCTATTTACTTCAGTTTAGGATCTTATTACTTAGCTTACTCTGTTTATATTTTAATGTACGTACTGCTTATAATTTTAATAAGCTTATTCACATAGTTTATAATTTTTTTTTCTAAATATTATGTAACTTCCATAATTGCTCTATATTTTATTGTATCTTGTCCGTTCTAGCCATGAAGAAGACCTGCAAAGTCGGGTCGAAACGTTGGCTTTTAATAATAATAATATAAAATAAACGTCGCCACTATTTAGCTTAAATAAAGGTCAACTATTAAATATTAAATAATTCATAGAGTATATTGACCTTTCTTTAAGAGATAATTCTGAAATTTTGATTCTTCTGTAGTTTGCCATTTCTTAGTTCAAAACTGTGCTGAATTTATTTATTTTTTTTTTTAAGTGAAAACTTCTTTAGACGCATTTTGCACTTTTTTTGTGGAGAATAAATCAGATCTCAGATCTGTAACGCTCAGGTAAAGTCGGCTAATTGAAGTGTTTTTTCATATGGATTAAAATATCTTTCAGAAACTAAAAATCGGACATGCATACTGCAAGCGAGATATGTGTTCAGCATTTCATCCTCTCTGTAATGGACTATTAAATTATTAACCAATCATTTCGAAGATATTCTTCTCCTTCACATGCGAAAAATAGTCCTATTCCACCGAAATTTCAAGAAAAAAAATTATTAAGGAAAAGAAACTTTATTTGCGAAAAACTCTAAAAGTATACATTTTTCTTGATTATACCCATGATAATTAGAAATATTACTAAATTACCAACAAAACAAAAAAAAATCGTAAAAATTGGACAATTATTAACAAAGATACAGTCCATTAGTTTTGGTATACTAAATAATGTCTTCCTCTTTAAAGATATTTAAGAGTAGAATAGTCTACTACACTTTTTTTCGTGACTGATATATTAACTATATTATTTCTTAATGGCATTTGTTTGTTCTTACATTTTATGTTTTTTAATAATTTAGAAAATAAAAATGTAAGAATAACCAAATGTCTTTAAGAAATAATAAAGTTAATATATCAGCAAGGAAAAAAAAGTGCAGTAGACTATTCTACTTCTAAATGCAATAACTTTAAAGAGGAAGAATACATTATTAAGTTTACCAAAACTAATGGACTGTATCTTTGTTAATAATTGTCCGATTTTAACGATTTTTTTTTAATACTATGTATGTGTTTTTTAAAATTTATTTTATTCTTATTTATTGTATATATATATATAATATATATATACAATAAATAATATATAAAATAATAATATTTTTATATAATAAATATATATAAAATAATATACATATATATATATATATATATATATATATATAAGATAAAGACCGGAGACTGGCGGTATCAGCCTTAATACTATCTGGTAATGTAAATAAACAGGCTAAGTGTATATAAGGAGGCTTATGGAACGAATAAAGCAGTGTTATTTCAGAAGTCGTGTATGTTACATCTTTTACCTTTTCCTTCTTTTTTTTTATTTCTTAAGTCCGACGACGCTTAACTGGTGCCGAAACCCGGGACAACGTCAGGGAAGTAATTTTTTTTTAAGTAGATATTTTTTTTTTTTGGTGTTTAAGGAAAAGGTGAAATGCCGACAGAAGGATTGATTAGACCGGGAGTACTAAGCGTACCGGAAATTCCTCAACCTCAGGATATTCCACAGATCAATCAGGTACCCCAGATCGCGCCTCAGGTACCTCAGATACCTCAAGTCCCTCAGGTAGCACAGATCCCTCAGATCCAGGAGATCCCTCCATTACCAAGGGACACGTTGGCAGAAGCACACGCCAATGCCTTGGAATGGATGAAAATAAGAGCAACAACCACGCAGGACTTACGGAGGGCCATTGCGGACCTAGAACGATTCGGAGGCGAGGTAGGCGAGCTCAACCATTTCTTGAAAGGCGGAGATCGTCTTATGTCAAGAATCGAGGTGAAGGTGGCGGAGGACCTGGTGAACCTAGGGGACGCGGAAGAACTAAAAGCAGCTCTTGTGTGCCGAGTAAGGAGGAACGTCCTGAACCAGATCCAAGCGGACGAGGAGACTCCGTGGCCGGTGATTAAGGAGCGGCTGAAGAAGGCTTTTGGAGGAGGTAGGTGGACACCGGAAGAGGACATATTCCAAATGTTTAGGGAGCGGCGGGCCCAACGACAGTCAAGGGGGCAATATGCGGGAGTACTCGTGGCGAAGTACAATCGCATAACCGAGAAGATGCGGGAAACAATGAGCGTGGGAGAGGTCGAAGCCAGGATGGAGTTTCTGTCGACAATATTGAAAGTCCAGCTGGCTAAAGAAACGGGGAAGAGGGACGGACTGCCCAGAGAGCGATCGTTCCTCGAATGCGCCCAGGAGATGATCGACCTAAGTGCCAGAGAGGAGGAGACACGGATGGATGTGGAAGAACCGGGTTGGACCCGAGTGACGGATAGACGACCATGGACAGCCCCGACAGGTTGGAAGAAGAGGGACACAAGGCAGCCGAGTGGAGAAAAAGCCCCGACGAGGGAAAGAAGATCGGGACAGTCGTCGAGGCCGAGGAATGGGCCCCGGAGGGAAGAGAGAAAATGTCACGGGTGTGGGAAGCCGGGACATTTAGTAGCGCAATGTCCGCGCACCAGATGCTTCGAGTGCGGGACGGAAGGGCACATAGCAAGGCAGTGCCCATACATATTTCACAGGAGGGAGAGACCTCAGGACGAACCCATGGAGGTGAATGTGCAGAGGATGAAAAGACGAGCCAGGGTACATCAGCGGGACGGATCTTCGGAGGAGGCAACCGAGGAGTCAGGAGCGTCGGGAACGGAGACGGACGAACCAGGCAGCAGCGGAGGTGAAGGAGGTAGGCGCAGCCAACGGAGTGAGCAGCGACGAGCGGCGGCAGAAAGGAGGAAGCGGGACGACATCTGAGGAGTGTGTCGGCAGAGAGGCGACCGCACAGCAATATGCAACAACATCCGAGGTAAGCCATGCTGGTTGCCAATTATCGAAGTAGACGGGGGAGTAAAGTGTCTTGTGGACACGGGTAGCTCGAGCACTATTATGACTCGAAGGGCGTTAGGAAAAGGGTGCGGGAGCGAGAGGGTACTCCGGATACAGAAATGTGACTGCCAGCTGATCACTCTGGGTGGTCCCTGTAGTGTAGAGGGTGAGGCGACAATTGGGCTTGATCGGTGGACAGGGAAAGAGGGTGAGCTAACGGTGCATGTGGTGGAGAACATGACTCGGGAATACAGTGTCATAGTAGGGTGCGATTTGTTAGGTCAGGTAGGGGCGAGCATTAGAAATCGTAGAGGAGTCTGGAGCGTTAGGTTAGGAAAGAGGAAGTTCGGATGTATAGGGGTCGCGAGAGAAAGAAGGGTGCGGATAGGAGCGGTGGACAGAGTGGAGGACTGGAGGAAGTTGCTACAAGAGGAGTTTAGGGATATCTTCTTCAGGGAAGGTGAGGTATTAGGAGTAACAGGGAGGACGGTGCACGAAATCCCACTGAAACAGGAGAGGGTAACTTACGTGAAAGAGAGAAGATACCCGCAGGCGTTGAGACAGCATATTCGGGAGGAGCTAGATAGTCTAAAAGAACAGGGAATCATAGTTGATAGCACCTCACCATTCAATAGTCCCCTGTGGGCGGTGAAAAAGAAGGCAGCGCCGGGGGATAATAAGGAAAAATACAGGGTGGTAGTAGACTATCGTAAATTGAACGATAACACGGTAGACGAGAAGTACCCGATCCCGAGATTCGAGGATATACTCGATAGGTTGAGTGGGGCCGTGGTCTTTAGCACGCTGGACCTCAAGGCGGGATACCACCAAATACGGATGCACCCGGAAGACCAACACAAAACAGCGTTCACATTTGAAAGGGGGCATTATGAATTCACCAGGATGCCGTTTGGTCTGAAGAATGCGCCCATAACATTTCAGCGTCTGATGGACGAATTTTTGAGGGGCATCGATGACTCGGTATGCCAGGTATACATGGATGACCTGCTGATTTTTAGCAGAACGGAAACCGAGCACGTGGGACATCTGAGGGCAGTATTCGAAAGGCTCCGGCAATTCGGGCTGAAATTGTCAAGCGAGAAGTCTCTGCTGGGACAAACGCGGATCAATTTTTTAGGCCACACTATCTCTAGCGAGGGGGTCAGACCGGATGCGGCAAAGGTGGAGGCAATCACGCGGATGGCGGTACCACGGGACGTCAAGGGGATTCGTAGGCTTCTCGGGACGCTGAATTATTACCGGAGATTCGTACCCGAGATGGCAGAGTATTTGGTACCCATTAACAATTTGTTGAAGAAAGGCGCGAAGATTGTGGTGACACCAGAGATGGAGAATAACATTCGAAAATGTATGAATAGGTTGCTGACGGAGCCGGTGTTAGCGTTTCCGGATTTCGAGAAGCTTTTTAATATAACCACTGATGCGAGTGAATACGCGCTAGGGGCCGTTTTGTCCCAGGGGGGGAGTGAGGGTGAACGACCGATAGCATACGCGAGCCGTCGGCTTACGGGTGCGGAATCAAGGTACAGCGCTTTGGAGAGGGAGCTACTCGCGATAGTATGGGCTATCGACCATTTCAGGCCATACGTATTCGGGAGAAAATTTCGAGTCCATACCGACCACAAACCCCTCCAGTGGGTAGGAAAACTCAAGGAAACCTCAGCTAGGGTCACAAGATGGAAGGAGATCCTAAGCCAATACAACATAGAGGTGGTGTATAAGCCGGGAAAGGAAAACGTGGTGGCAGACTGGCTCTCGAGGGCCATCATGATCAACGCGGTTGAAGAGGACAGGGGAGGACCATCGCAGGACGTGCGCCAATTCTTGAGGGAATGGACTCCCGATGGCGAAGGGGCAAATGACACCGCAGGGATTGAGGACAGGGGAGATTCCCCAGAAGAGGAGAGCTCAGCGGAAGAAAGGGCAGCGGAGATGGAAGAAATAGAGGAGATCGTGAACGACAAACACCGTCAGGTGATTTGGAAGACACGAACAACCGGAATCATGAAGATCGATTTCAGAAGGTACGGGAGAAGTAGGATCCGCGTCATTTGGTCGCAGCCCGGGGTCAGCGAAGAACAAATCTGTACGGCACTGAGGGATGCCTCGGAAGCGGGTAAAACGCACTACCTATACGTAGGAAACAATACGGTATGGGATAAGATCAAGCGAATGTGGAGGTCCGAGCGAATAGGCGTGGACAGGACATTCATCCGGTGCAAGTATGCTGTGGAGACGGTACAGGACGAAGAGCAGCAGCAAGCAATCACAGTAGCATATCACCAGGGGAAAACCAATCACCGAGGCGTTAATGAGACGCTGCAGGCATTGCGTCGGAAGTATTTCTGGTGGGGCATGAAGAGGTCCATCCAGGAAGTCATTGGGAAATGCGAGATATGCATGCGCACAAAATACGATCGACACCCCCCCAGAGGAGTTCAGGAGGAGACACCTACAGGGAATATGCCGCTACAGGACCTTCAGATTGACACGTTTACCTGGAAAGGGTTTAAGTGGGTCACGGTAATCGACATATTCAGCAAGGTGGCGATGGCATACCAAGTGATGGAGAAGTCAGCCAATGCAGTTGCGGAAGCCCTACAAACCTGGGTGCAGTTCTATGGGGTCCCCGAGAGGATTACTTCGGACGGTGGTAGGGAGTTCGACAATGCCGCGATTAGGGAGGAGGTGAAGCGATTGGAAATTGCGTGGCATTATAACACCCCAGGACATCCTAAAGGTAGAGGCGGTATCGAACGGCTGCACAGTACGTTAAGCGACCACGTCCGTGTATATCAGGGTGAAAAAGGGTTGGAGCCGGATGTGGCAATGAGGAAAGCGGTAACAGCCTATAACCACTCGATCCACTCCGTAACGGGATTTTCACCCATGGAAGTTCTATTCGGGATGCGCAGGCCAAGGCGGGATTATGGGGAAACTACGCTTACTGAACCGTTAGTGGATCAAATTCTCAGCAATAGGGTAGAGGTAGAGAAAACATGGGGAAAGATAACGGCGAGAATTAAGCGGGAAAAGCAGAAGCGGGTGGAAAGGCAGAATGTACAGGTTCGCGACCAAATGGGGGAACTAAAAATAGGAACAATAGTTTACCGGAAATTGGGAACCAACAGAGGGAAACAATTGCTACGGTACGAGGGTCCATTCAGAGTGGTTGTTATTAGGGAGCATAACCTGGTAACTATTGAGAGCGTGAATGAGCCCAGAAAGAGGAGAACCGTTCATATCGAACAATTAAAGCTCCCAATGATAGAGTCGGGACATAGACCTACGGATTCGTAGTACCCTCACCGCTGTATATAAAACAGAGAAATATGTTTGTTTGTGGCTGTCAAAACAAACCAAGTTGTAAAAGATTTTTTTTTTATTGTATTATTTCATGTATAGAGGAAATTGTGTTTTTTTTTGTTGTTGTTAGGAGTTCTCAAGTGGTAGGAGTTCTAAAGTGCTGTGTTTAGTTTCAGTGTTTTTAATTATTTCTTCTTTATTTATTATTTTTCCAGTTGAGTGGAACTATTTTATTTTCTTTTAAGGATATACTGTAAAACCAATTGTAAAGTGTTAAGGCTGGTCACCGTGGGCTCCGATCTAGCAATATTTAAGTTTCCGAAAATCCTGTTCGTAAACTGGTGGGGGGGAGATAAAGACCGGAGACTGGCGGTATCAGCCTTAATACTATCTGGTAATGTAAATAAACAGGCTAAGTGTATATAAGGAGGCTTATGGAACGAATAAAGCAGTGTTATTTCAGAAGTCGTGTATGTTACATCTTTTCCCTTTTCCTTCTTTTTTTTTATTTCTTAAGTCCGACGACGCTTAACTTATATATATATATATATATATATATATATATATATATATATATATATATTATTTTTCTGTATAATTTATTTTTATTTATTGTACATAGAGTGTGAATGTGATCTCTGAATTATAAATGTCCTTTGGGACAGATTGTAATATTTTTCAATAAACAAGTTAAAAAAAAAATTTAGAAAATCCCATGATCAGGACATTATTTTGTCTTTATTACTTTTATTATCTTTTCAGTCAGCGTTTAAAAATAGGTCCTAGCAAAGCAATTTGTACAAATATTTTGGTCTATTATGTTTATTAAAATATTGTAATCCACCAAGGAAAAAATATTAATTCCTTCCTTATAGTACTTACTTATTTCCATATTGTTTTGCTATTTCTTCACAAAACAAAATTTTCTGCAAATTATTCGCAAAGGCCAAATAGTATTTCATATTATTAATTCCTCCTTATTAATGATTTCACTTCTTTGGTGTGGTCTAAAGTTGTTTTTCATTTCATAATAATTCCTTTTAATCTCACTACCTGGGTGTCTATTACTAGTGCGATATACGATATCAGAATTTCCTCAATTTTTCATGAATAATAACTAATTGACTAATAGAATAATAAATTTTCTTTCAATTAAAACCATTTGCAATGATTCACCATCAGAACTAAAGATGTGGTTGAAAAAATTTACAATTTTTTGATCAATTTGGTCCCGCGATATAACCAAACTCTTTTCTACTGGTATGTTTTTATAAATGAGTTCATTCAAAATGGTGGAAAACTAAATCAGTAAAAAGCTCTTTAGACGTTAAGAGTCTCAAAGTATAAGTTAGTCACAAACTTTCGGCCAAATGTGAGGCTTACGAATCTCAAAGAATGCTTTTCCTTAACCTAAACAATATCAACGTTACATATAAACAAATACTGTCACTAAGCAACAAAGAACAGATAAGCAGCATAGTAAAATATTTTTTAAAACAATTAAGAAATTTAATTAGTAAAAAATTACCTAAAAACATCACTATAACTTTCTAGGTGACTGTGTGAATTTATACAATTATATCATTAAAAAATAATAAATAAATAAAATTTCGACTTGGCTATGAGACTACTGTGATATTATGAAGCCCAAAATATCTTCAATAAACTTCTTATCTGGTGCAAAAAAAATCTCAAAATGAGACTGTTATTTAATGTAATTAGGGACTTCAAACAAATAAACACTTTAACTTTTTATATTAGTATGCGATATCAGCTGTTATTTTTATTACATTAATGTTTACTATCAGCTGTTATTATTGCTACATTAATTTTTATTATCAGCTGTTTTATTATAATTTCTATTAAAAGAATGAATCTGTTGTTAAAGTTCCTACGTAATCATTTGGTGCCATTATGCTCGATGAAGGCTGATTCTTGTCGAGTGTTTTTTTCGAATGATTTTCGAGTTAATTGATATTAAAATATCATGGCATTATCATCTTTTAAAGTAGTCATAATGGTTTCAAGTGTTTTGAAACACGAATGAACAATGCAACTTTGTTAAAATTGAAATTAATTTATATACTCATCTTAACGCACTAGACTTGTTTTAGACAAAAATAGAGATAAGATCTCTCATGGATGGAAAATTAAGAGGTTTTCTCTGTAAAGTGATAATTGTTTTTATTATTTCAGTAAATTAAAATGAATTTTTCATTCAGTTACTGTCAATTTAATAATATTTTATTGATAAAAATGTTTGAATTACAGTCGTCTTTTCTTGTATTAATACTTATATACAACACGTATCATTACAAGCCATTTAAAAAACACGTACCATTACAACCCATTGAGAATCTTGGATTTTTTCTTTCAATTTGTTATTTAATTGTACTCTCAACCAACACTTTATCGAGGCTAATTGTACCCAAGGAAGATCTCAATATCCCAGCATTAATTCAAGCTTATATGAAAGAATAAATAATAACCAACCATAGCTGGATTCGAACCCAAGACCCAGAGCACAGCTTCTTACTCCCTATTATTGGATAAAAATCAATGAATATTTTAAAAAAGAATTTTAAGAAGGGCAAATTTTAACGATTTCTTATATTTTTGAAGTTCACTTGGGGCTAGAGTTCAGAAACAATACATATTTCGCCAATTGCGTAGGCAATAAAGCGTTTGTTTGTATTAAACACTAGAGAACAAAAAAAAAAAAAAATGGAAAAAAAGTCCAACTGTTAACAATATATTCATAACACAAGAACACAAACAGAAGGAGCTCTATCAATGCCCAAAAAGAATTTTTGGAAGACTCAGAAACACAAAGATATCTTGAAAACTACACATATGAAATTTGATCTGATTACAATACTTTCTTGAATAAAGTAACTAAATAACCTAAACTTCTATTAATATTAAAGGAAAGAGATGGTGGCGGTCATAAATAGGCTAAATAGTGGCAAAACTAGCCAACGTTTCGACCCGACTTTGCAAGTCTTCTTCAGGGCTAGAACGGACAAGATACAAATAGATATACAGAATTGTGGAAGTTATATAATATTTAGACAAAAAATTATAAACACAAGCTTATTAAAATAATAAACAGTAAGTACTTTAAAATACATACTGTTACAGTAAATACATTAATAAGCTTATTCACATTGTTTACAACCCTTTGTTCAAATACTATGCAACTTCCACAATTCTCTATATCTTCTTGTAAGATATCCAACTATTAAATATCCAGTATCCTTCTATTATTATTATTTTAATTGAAAAGTGAATTTTATCAAGCAATTAATTTGTATTTACAATTTGTACTGAAAAACAAGGAATATTAAAAAAATCTCAATATAACTATGTAAATAATTCAAGAGTGCTGATACATTGATATCTTGGAAACAATTTTTAATTGAATTTGTTGAAAAACTAAAAAAAAAAGTCCTCTTTATGGTTTATAAATGTCAATTATCCAGTAAAGAAATTTCGTTCGCCATTTTATGGTATAATACTAGACAAAAGAAAAAGAATAAATAAAATATACATTTCTTCTGTCAAATTGATCACGAGTCCATCTTCTTTTCAGAAACCTCGGAAGGTTATTAAGAATCGAAGAGGAAAAAAGGCTAGAAACGAAAGGATATCAATAGTTCTGAAGTTTATTATGGAAGGATAGGTATCTGGATTGTACCAAATCGGAAACATATGGTATATTAAGGTCGTTATGAATGATTTTATTTGTGACAAAATAAGGAGCATTAATAGGATAGAAGAGGATTGAATACGTAAAAACTCAAAATTTTGTTTTTAGAACTTCAAATTAACCATTTGTTTTTCTTATTCGATTACAATGGCTGATTATTTGAAATGAACCAAAAATAAAAACAACCCAAAATCTTATGACTGATAAGTTGCATGAATTTTGAAACCGATTCTACTACTTTATTATGGAAATATTGGTATCTGGACCAATTCAGAAACATATGGTACATTAGGATCGTTATGGATGATTTTATTGTAACAACATAAGTAGCATTAATAGGATAGAAGAGGATTGAATACCTAAAACCTCAAAATTTTGTTTTGAGAATCTCAAATTAACTATCTGTATTTCTTATTCGATTACAATGGCTGATTTTTGGAAATGGACCAAAAATAAAAATAACCCAAAATCTTATGACTGAATTTTGAAAACGATCCGACTACTCATTTTTCCTAACTGCATTCTCTCTATACATAAGTGAATCTACGGGGAGGGGGGATTTATGGCTGAAGCTTCCCCCCAAAATGACAAAATATAACCATGTTTTACAGAAAAAAATATTAAAAAGTATCTCTTTAAGTATTCTTGTTCGTGTAATTACATTTAATAGGATTTCAAGAACACCGTTTCATACAGGTAGTTAATTTCTTTCTTTTTTTTCCTAATTAATTATCGTTATATGTATATGAAAAAAAATCTTTCGGGCTGAAGCCTCCCCCAAAATTAAATCCTGTACCCGCTAATTTCCCGATATACTGCATCGTCATTTTAAAATATACTGCAGACTTATTTCACTAGATACCTGTCGACAGGTGTATCCAAGTTCGAGAATAAGGGCGACCTCGTAGCAGTTGGTTAAGGCGGGAACCTAGCTACAGTGAAAGTCAAGGTCTGTAGATCCTGCAATAGCTTCAACGCTTTCGGTAGCTGATGAAATATTGCTAATAAGCTTGTATCTTGTAATCAAGATTGATATTGATGATAATTATATTGGTAGCAATATAAACATTACTGATATATACGTACTAGTTGGCCGTGCGGATAATTCGCAGAAAATTTTGTTTAGTGAAGGAATAGCAAAACAATATGGAAATAATTAGATCCTATGTATTATGTAATGAAATGAAAAAATAATTTTATTCTGGAATTACAGTCCCCTAAGTTACATATTTAAGAACATTAGCCGGGCTTAGATGAATACAAAATGATGCCTAATTAACTGTTGAATGTTTGCGGAAGTTTGAATATAGGTGGTGGAACAGGAGTTTTTTTTAAGGAATTTTAGGACGAAGTTTGACGTATAGAAGGAAGTAATGTTATAAGAGGGGGTATATAAATCCTGAGACCTGATATTAAGAGAGTGGATAGGGAAACGCAAAGTAAAGAGTTCCAGGATGTAGGGACGGTTTTTGGTTCTGAAGACTTGAAAAAGAGAAACGCCAAGGAGGAATTGTCGTCGGGAAGTAGGATAAAGCCACTTCAACTCGGTGTACCAGAATGATATATGAGAACGCCTTGTGATCCCGAAGATGTATCTTATAAAAGAGTTCATGAGCTTCTTTAATTTCATTTCTAGCCTGGCAGATAGCCCTCCATACACCAAGCAGCCGTAGTCGAAGTGGGGGAATACAAGGGAGGTTACAAGGAGCTGTCTGGTTTTTAGAGGAATACAATCTCGGAATCTTAGGAGTTGTTTAAGCAGAGTTATGTATTTTCGGGTAATCTAGAAGATATGGTTATTCCAGGAGAAGTTCTGGTCAAAGGTTACTCCTAGGTTTTTGACTGTAGGGAAAAAATGAATGGGACGGTTATTGAGGTAAAGTAGAGGAAAGTAAGGAAGGGGGCTGATGAGATGTCTGGAACCGATGATAATAGCCTTGGTTTTATCTGCATTCAGCTTTAATTCATTTATTTCTGTCCATCTCTTGATGCAATCGATATCCTATTGTAATGTGAAATTTGAGGAGGAGTCGCCTCCCCCCCATCACAATAAAAATGTCAAGAATATCGTTTCGCCCTCTCCCCTAATAATTTGAAGTAATAAAAAATTAAAACTACACTGCAATTTGCCTCCATTGTATTTAAGTATTTATTTTGTTAGATTAATTTATTTTTGTTTAGTTTAGTATCTTTGTTTAGTTTATATACATATACTTTTAGTATTATTATATTGCAGTTTATTATTTTTATTTATTGTACATAGTATGAATGAGCTACTCTTCATCACTATTACTATTGTCCTTAAATGTGACATATTGTAATATATCTCAATAAAGAAATTTCCTAAAAAAAAAAAAGAAGAATTTTAATAACAATTAAAACTGAATCGTAGGAGCGACTACCCCAACACTTAGCTCATAGCAAACATTACAGACAGCATTATAAACATTTAATTTAGTAAGACAGATAACTATTTGCATGTGTTTCATTTATAGGATCTGTACAGATACATACACATACACAATTTATTTACAAGCTCATTAATTGTCATCGTAGTTATGAATACATTTATTTGAATGTAGACATTTAATATCGGATTTTTGAAATATTTCTTTAAAAATGTATAAGATTTTTATGGCGTCTCAATCCGATAATATTACAGCTGCGTTTTAAATTTTGCGATTTCCTAAAAGCTCCCCAAGGTTTGAGATTTATAGAATGTTGCACAAAAGAAACAGATGATATGTTTACTGTTCGTCTTGTTGCAATGAAGGTATTAAATATGGATTAAAATACAGATTAAATTTCTCTCGTAGCAGGAAACTAATACAAATATTATATAATAGCATTGCAGTTTTTGTTATTGCTATTTCAGCTTAAATGCCACCGCACTGTGACAGACTATGTCCAAAGTTTATTAAGAAACTGCAGTTTTTTTATTATTACATAGCGATATATTAAAAATTATTTAATGTGAACTTTTGAAAATTACTCAAACATGGGATTATAGCTATAGCTTTGATAGACTTTTTTTCTGTTAGCAAAATACACGCTGCCCGGCAACCTGATAAGGTATATATAAAAAAAAAAAGCCCTGTACAACTAAAATCCATTAAGGATCTTGGGTTCAGTATTATTTAGGGAAAGCACTGTTTTAAGGACAACGGTTGTGCAGGGAGGAGGTCGGGCCAGGATCACGCTCAACCTCCAGGTTTTTCCCTCTTTATCAATTATTTAATTAAGGGTAATCAATTGGTAGAGGCTGGGTCTCCCTGGGGGTCGCCTCACGGCCAATGAAACAGAATAAATATTTTTTCTGCCATATATATATATATATATATATATATATATATATATATATATATATATATATATATATATATATATATCATAGGTGATAAATATTGAGGACGCACTTTTAAATAAAAATTTTTTTTTTTATTTGTACCAACGTTTCAACGCAAACATGTGGGTCATCTTCAGGGCGTGATTTGAGCACTGAGGGTGTTCAAGTACTCAATATTTCTGTTCTCAAACCATTCTGTAGTTAATATATATATATCAATGATATATATATATATATATATATATATATATATATATATATATATATATATATATATATATCATTGATATATATATATTAACTATACAATGGTACAATTAAAGTAAATGACTATTGACATATACTGTAACATTTTATAATTAATAAATATAATGGTTATATAATTAAATAACTAATATATATTGTAGGTAGAAACGTTGGATAATAATAAAAAATAATAATAATTTGGATAAAAATACTATGACAAACATGACATAGTATGTTATATAGTATTTTATATATTGACCGAACACCAGATTAACTTCTTCAGAAATTAGAATCTACGGTCAACCATCTCCATACCATTATTAATATTCTATATTATATCCTTGTAAAGTTAATTGTTATTAGAAGGACGTCTCTTTTTTTTCATATAATTATTAAACACTTTATTAAATTTACATTATCATGTAATATACGTCACATAAAATAATAAGCATTGTTACTAATAACCTCTGTTCACTAAGACCTTCCGCATATACCTAAAGCACTTTTATATAATGACATTTTTGAAAAAAATATTAAAAGATACTTTATAATTTAAAAATTAGATACCTATCCCTCTCACACATGTTTAATATATATTATTAAATTATACTATAATAATATTTATATTTGTGGTAAAATAATAACCGAATGTCGCATTTTTTTAAAAATTCAATCCGCCAAAGTATAAGACCGGCAATAAATAAAAACGCCAGACTGCTCAAAAACGATATCTTTTGTTAGGAAGATTAACATATGAAACTTTATCTATTCTGGGAAGAGGGTCATTTTTGTTGAATTGAACGTCTTGGTATAGCATACCATTTTTGAAAGCAGCGTTTTTGGAATGACATAAGTCTTATTTTACTTCAAATTTAAACATACATAATCAACATTTAAACAAACACCTGAAATGAGTACCCATTTTCGCCCTGGAGATCCATATCATTATTATCATCTCCACAATATTATTATAGTACTCACACAGCAGGGTCTCCGGACCGATAGCCGCAAGACATTTACAAATAAAAATACAACTTTTATTTAAATTGTGATTTATATTCAAAGATAATAATATATATCAACATATCCTAGGATTTTGTGATTTAATTACCTCTCAATTTTAATGTGATATTCATATCACATTTTCCATGGCAAACTAGTCGAACTATTAAAAAGGCCGTATTTTTATTTTATGTTGTACACACTATAAAATCAAAGATATTTTTCACTTTTTATGTTTTTGATTTTTAGATGAAAAAGTTTCATAAATGTATCAATGCTATGAAGCCTGTCTCTCCTGCCCCCTGTGTTTAATCTAACCAAATATATATTCAATTATGATGATAAATTACAAATATATTTTTTAAAGATATTTTCATATGTATATAGTAAGTAAAAAAAAAAAATCCTTACAACTATACAAACATATAAACAAATTAATTTTTTTTTAATACATCGACTCCCCACTCCCAATCAAAATCGAAAGTCTGTGCCTACGTCCGGACTCCAAGGTCGATCCACGGCTAATGAAAAATTACTCGACATAAACCGGATTCGAATGCATCTTGAGCTTTGGAATTCTGTATCCTACCCATTTGAACTATACCGGTCTCTAATTTGCATTATAAATAAGTGGAAAATTTTGATTATGAGGCCAATTTTTTTTTTTTACTTTTGGCATTGATACAAAGCTTTTTTAGGTAACTTCGTTATGGAAATATAATATTCTTTTAATTTAATAAATTAAGATTATGGTAACCGATATTAAACCTTGTCTTCTTCACGAAATGTATAATTAATTACATTCCACAAATTAATTAAAAGAATAAACAATTGCAATATTACATAACCTGTTGATTACAAATTTGGTTTCGTAACATTTTTTTTTTTTATTTACCTGCGGTAAGAAGAATTTTCTATAATCAAAGAGGAAAATACGTTGCAATTATTGTAAATAAGGATAAGATCTGAGACAATGGAGGAAAAGCTAATCATGAGAAATAAGGAATGATGATGTAAACTGACGATCGCTGCTGAAAATGACTTTCTGAGGAGACGTCTGAGGAAATGAAATGGGAAACGAGAGGAGACATAAATGGAGTTGGGATTCGGAATCGGATTGTCTCGAGAAAAACTGCCAATTTCGGAGAAACGATTCGAAGAAAAAGCAAAAAGGAGGATAAAATATTTCTAAAATGAGCTTCTTGAAAAATGGACAAAAGCAACATAATACGATGAGTTATTGATTTTCGGTTTAGTAATATATTACCTTCTTCTGAAATAACTTATCATTTGTTCTGTAAAGTTTTAACTCACAACAACATTGTAATCAGGCAATAAACATATTTTTCTATATATTATAGAGCTAAAATGGCTTTAACTATTAATGCATCATATGATTGGCTTAGGGATGGAATATCGACCTATAATTATTATCCCAGTCAAATTAGAAATGTTACATTACAAAAGGTCTGGTAATTCAAATTTCCTTTTTATATTATTATGTATATGGTGAATATAAAAATCTGGTGCGGTGCGCGCATCACTCAACTTTCACTTACCACCCTCTTCTTAACAGAAATAAGTATTTTCAGAGAAAAGAGAAGTGAAAGTAAAAATTATAGGCGCTATAATTATTTATATTTCATTGTGGGTATTTTTATTTGTATCAGTACCCTCATATATACAAATTTTAATATTTATATCGGTGTAATCTATACAATTAAATAATACCAACAATAGCATTTATGTATATTTATATACTATTGTCGGAGTCCACATTATATTAACCTCATGCGATCAATTACAACTATTCTCTGTTACGATTTTTTATTTCTCCTTTAGTTAATTATCAAATTGTTTCATATTTCATATTTAACTATCTTTTTTATTAGAGATTAATTAATTAATCAATCAGAATAAAAACTACATTTGATTTTATAACTGCTTAATTTTACACTGATATAATGAATTTAATAAATATTGTTTGAGCCATTTCCGAGAAAATTGTAAAAATGTGTTTAGCCAGACTATACAGTTTATTTTTAATTATATTAATTTTTTTTTTATAATTTAGAAATGTTATGTTACCAAAGTAAAAAATTGGACATGAATGTGACAAAAAAAAAAAAAAAAAGTCCAAAATTTCAAAAGATTTATTTTCTAATATATACTTTTTGGATTAATATATCTAACGGTAAACTAAAAATTGGCTATAGTTACAGTATAAATAATTTTTAGACAATGATCAATAATAATTATTAATAAAAATATGTATTATTAATAAAAAGAGTCTGAGAATCTCGTGCTCTTTTCATACTCGAATCTATTTTAATTAATATAAAAATATTTAAATTTCTTAGTAAGCAGTGCTCCTTGAATTAGAAGTGGGGTTCCACTAGGCTGCTCATGCTGATATAAATATATGTACTTTAGTCATTATACAAAGGAAATAAACCAGTTATTATATCAAGATTACACACGCGATCTTAGCAAGAGACTTTAAAAAAATTCTTTACCGTTTCTAGCAACAATAGAGTTACATCAAGTAATATAGGTAAAATAAACCTTGATTAAAACAATAATTCATTATCGATCTTTTATAAGTGTAAATGTGTGTGTATATATATATATATATATATATATATATATATATATATATATATATATATATATATATATATATATGGATATGTATGCCAAGAAATGTTACTACATTCTGTAAGGCTTACAAGTAATAAGTATTATTAGAGCTGTGTGAGACACAGTATACTGCATGAAAAGTATAACCTAATCGATTTTTATGAAATGAAAAAAATCGATTCCCATGTAAAAACATCTAATGAATTGATTTCATTGTATTCATATCGAAAAAAAAAGGGCTATGAAAATTTGTTTTTATTATAAACGACAATTTAGAACATCGGACATTGATAGTCCGGTCAATGAATGCTCGATAAGAAGGGTTTAAAAGTAAGATGGCGAACGAAAAACCTGTGTTGCTATAGACTGTAACGTCTAGACGAATGTACTGATTTCAATGAAACTTAGCTAAAGTATTCTTCTCGATGCTTTAAATTTATCTATTTAACATACTTCAATGAAAAGAAGCTAGAAAAATAGTGACGATGGATGGTAAAATTAGATTACGAATAACTCATAAAGTATACACTTTTTTGTTGATATTGTGTATGATTATTTAAAAGTTTACGGAATTTCCTAAAAAAAACAAAAACAAAATAAGTAAAATCGGGCAATTTGGAGCAAAGATATGGTTTATAGATGTTTTTTATGTGTTCTATTGCAAAGGTTATATATATCCTTTGTTTTGGTATTTTATTTTTGAATGTGTTACTGAAGTAATGCTATTTTTTTTAGTATATTACTAATAATTAAAAAAAAAAATGTTTAGTCCAATAATTGATATCACCTTTTATTTCTTTTTCTTTGTCACTTGGAACGTAATGTTACTTTAGATGTATAATTGTTTGGAAATAATAAACCATTGTGAAATAATTTGCAGCGTTTTTTGACTGGATTATAACTTTTGAAACCATTTGTGTTTTGAATCTTACCAATTTTTGCAATGAATTTTACTGTAGTTGTAGCAAGATTATAAGTTTTGAAATAAGTGTATATAAGTTTATACATCCCCACATATATTATTACAGTAAAGCTCGAAATCGGTTTTGTACCAAATATAAGCTCCTGTCATGCTAAAATACCATGAATGGGGTACCGTTGGATTCAGAATTTCACGGGGGGTTAGCGAATCGTATTCTCCACTTTTGTTTTTCTTTCTAAAATAAATAAAGTCGATACAAACAATTTGCTAGGCTTCAATACTGGAACTGTAGGTCTGTAGATCGATGCGGGACAAATTGGATCTTGAAAATTTTGACGCGTACAGCAAGACCCAGATAGTTTGTTCAGAACTATCGGATCCTGCGTTTTTAAGCCCCAAAACGCTACTATTTTCGAGATAACGCAAGGAATAGGGTTCGCATCCACACAACCTTACATTAATTGTAGTACTGTCATTGAATAGATGTCTCATTTCGTTGACTTGAGGTCTCTATGATCGAGAAAGGGGGAGTTTATATTATTTATCGATGGTGTTTTTTGATCGGCAAGCCATATCATCGTTAATTCTTCACCAAATCTCAAGATTGAGCTACCAATTTCGAAGGCTTCCTTCTCCTTCAGGCGGGCAAAATAGTTCAATCACCCCCAAAATTCAGGCAAACAAGTTATGAAAGAAAAGAAACTTTATTTGCGAATAACTAAAAAATTGCACACTTTTCCCTTGGTTATTCCCATGATTATATAAAACATTACTAAATTGTTTACAAAAGGAAAAAAAATCATTGAAATCAGACAATATTTCGCAAAGATACATCTTATTGAAATTTGTCAATATGTTGGTTCCAAACAAAAATGATTTAAATTAATTTTGTTTCCTTTGTCGATTATATTTATCGGTAAAGTAACAATTGATTACTTTAATTTTAGATACGTTGCATTATTTTATTTTATTATTAATTTGCATTTGATAACAATATGCTGTGCGAATTTTTCGCACGGGCCTACTAGTTTATATAAATTTAAATAAGTGTATATAAGTTTTTCTCTATGAAAATCTCTTTAACTTGATCAGAATCCATCACACCTATGATATTGTAATATATAGTATTTTATATAGTGTAGATTGTATATTGTACGATTACGGAGCGTGTTATTATCTCTTCAAAGAAGAGATAAAATTAATTATAAACCTGTATCCCAAGGATAGAAAATTACTTTATTTTTCAGAATAGCATAATAGGAAATTTGCATTGAAATAGGAATCTCATGTTAAAAATAGCTTCCATTGAAGGGAATTGTGAATCAGTTATTAGGCGCCAAAGTGATCCTTTGTCTGGCAAGTTGTAAATCACCCGCCTGTCAAATAAAAATATGAGCAAAAGTAAAAGAAAAAATAAAGAAGACGTCATCATCCTATTTCGAGAACAATCGGGCACCTCGATCATCAGAGCCTGCAAGGACATTATGATGAGCTGAGCCCTGACCTTCTAGTGACAGTAACTGTCATGGTGTAAACAAAACGACGATATTAAAACGTCTGTCGTGCTGAAAGAACTGTGGTACTATTAAGACTTTGTGCTTGATAATTGACAACTAATGCGATAGTAACTTCAAAGTTTAGATCTTATTTGAGAAACCCAAGAGAGAAAGGCGTATAAGTGGATTTTTTTTTAAATCTGGCGTATCTACTCTCATGAACTTTAACTTTAAAAAAGTCCTTTAAGAAAAAAAAGATTAAATTAATTTTGTTCATCATATCTAGATTTGGTTTCTTGAGGTTTTCATTTTTAGATATTAATACCGGCCGCTTATTTACAAACCCTATACGAATTCAGACAGCTCAACTCCATCTAGCTGGAGAATTTTGGTCGTTTAAAATTAATATTATTATATTCTTAACATATAAATCAAAATAAATGTTTTAATTCATTTATTAACTCAACTAACAACTTGTTTACATACTAAATAATAAAAACATATGTTCTTTTTAAAACCATATGATTTAGACAATTAAATTGCTACAGAAAATATGAACTAATTTACACTTCACTAATACACCAAAAATATCAAATTTAGAATATGCTACAAATATTATAATTATTATTGTTGATTAATGTTATGTATATATATTTATATATATAAACAAAATAATTAATTTTATTTTAAATATTTATTTTACAGATAGAAATACTCAAATTAAAATTATTGTCACTAAAAAAATATTAAAAAGAAAATTGATTTTTAAGCTTATTTTAAATATAAAATTAAACGGGAATCTTTATCCACATTTGTTTTTTTCTAAGAATAACATTATTTAATTAGTAATAATAAATATCTACAATATTTTTAATACTAAGTGCTCAAAATTATTTTCTTATTTATTTTTACAATTTATTATTTATTTCATTATAATCTTAGTCCTAATTAATTTATTAATGTTATTGATTTTCATTTTTTTTTTTCAAAAAAGAACACTTGAATTAGTGTCATTCAAAATCTACAATCATTTTCTTATTTATATTTACAATTTATTAAAAATACTGTCGAAAGGCAAGAGGAATAAGTCTAAGTAAAAATAATTCTTAAACATTATATAAAAATAAATAATAAATTGTAAATATAAATAAGTAAATAATAATAAGTATTTATTATTATAATGTATTTATGTATTTATTATAATAATGTAGATATTGAATAATGTCCATCCTAGAAAAAATAAAATGAAAACCAATAACAATAAAAAAATTGTTAGGACTAAGAATATAATGAAATAAATAATAAATTGTAAAAATAAATAAGAAAATAATTTTGAGCACTTTATATTAAAAATATTGTATTGATTATCACTAATTAAATAATGTTATTCTTAGCAAAAACAAATGTGGATAAAGATTTCCGTTTAATTTTATATGTAATAAAAGCATAAAAATTAATTTTTGTTTTAAATATTTTTTTACTGACAGACAATTTTAATTTGAGTATTTTTTGTCTGTTAAATAAATATTTAAAACAAAATTAATTATTTTGTTTATATGTATAAATATATACATTAGATTAATCAACAATAATAATTAATATAATTATAACATTAATTTTAATCGGCTAAAATTCTCCAGCTGCCAGAGCTGAAGTGTCTGAATTGGTATTTAGAAAAACTTAAAATAATACTGCTAAGAAAGAAAAAATAAACGAAACAAAATATAAAATGAAGCAACCATTCCAATCTGTCCTGTCATTCTTCTGTCAATCTAAGTCAATCAGTTTGATAAATTCCAGTAGGTCAGACAAGTCCAAGAAAAAATTCTTCTTCGTGTAGATCGATTCTAGATAGGCGTATCACCTGAGATCATATAACATCTGTATTAAATTCGATTTAACAAAAATAAATCTGGAGCGCACATCACACAACTTTCATTTATCGCACAATTATTTTCTGGCAATGTTGGGTTATTACAAAATGTTCGAAGTGCATTTTTATCGAAACTAAAACTTACAGGTAACAAATCATTAAAACAACAAAAACTCTATTTATTATATCAACGGTAGGCAATGAAACCCTCTTAACTCTATCTGTTTTTTAAAATCAGATAACACGGTTCTCTGAGCTATATATGCCTAAAGAGATTTGAAAGTACATCTGTATATTTAACCTTTAAATGATTATGGATTGTATTTGAAAATGTTCACAATCGCAATACTTTCCCTTACTATACTCTACATATATAGGTAAGTGAGAGTAAAAATACAGACCTATTTAAAAAAGTTCAAATAAAAAATATGATGGAAGGAGATGGTCCGTGGTTGCGGTCATAAATAGGCTAAATAGTGGTAAAACTATTTTATTAAAAGTCAACGTTTCGACTGGATTTTGCAGGTCTTCTTCAGGGAGGTGTCCTAAGAACTCCTAGCTGAACACACCTCCCTGAAGAAAACCTGCAAAGTCGGGTCGAAACGTTGGCTTTTAATAAAATAGTTTTACCACTGTTTAGCCTATTTATGACCGCCACCACGGACTATCTCTTTCCTTTATAATGCAACAGTCAACTATTAAATATTAAAAAAATATATATATTTTTTTTTAACTTAATCTCACTAGGAAAAAAAGGGCTACCACGTAAAAAATGTATTTTCTTGTTTTTTATTACGATACCATGTTTTAATATATTTATATATTAACACATATTTAGTAAGTAGAATCAAAGAGTTTTTATTTAGCATCAAGACTTGCCAACGCATGTCCTATTTTGCCATGATACTATTTAAATTGTCACTACAAATTAATTAAAATTTGATCCAAAACTCTGCATAATATGTGTAACTTAATAGTTATATAATAACTTCAACTTTAATAATACAATAATTTAAAACGTAATTAACTGTATTGTTATAAAACAAATAAATGAGAATAAGAAGCATAAGTTTATACCGGAAATTTTATTTCGTTTAAAAATTTTCTTAATCTTCGGCCATTGTTTTTATTTATTGATGGAAAAAAATTAACATCATTATCATTAACTTGTGACTCTAAACTTAGTCTTGGATCATATTGGACAATAGCTAGTGTTGCCCAAATGCGAGACCGATACGAGTCTTGGTCTTGCAATATCAGTCTTGGTCGTGCGCAGTATTCTCGCAACAGTCTTGCAGTTACTTATTAGCTTATTACTATAGAGATATAACTGTAATTTATTACATAGGAGAAACCTAACTAAGTCCGAATAAAAAATTAGATGAGGTAAATGCAAAAGAATATTGGTTATACCAATTATTAACATATAGTAACTAAGATTGTCAAGTATTAGTAACTATTTTGCCTTAATTTTTATTTAAAAGATCCATTTTTTTTACTAGTCCTGGTCTTGGTCTTGCAACAGTTAGACGGCCTTGGTCTTGGTCTTGCAATGTGCACTAACAATAACCGCTCTTAGCTGTTAGATGTAGAAATTTCTGCGCCTATGGTCACGCATATATCTAGCTGTTTTGAAATTATATTATAATTACGACAAGAAACCGCTCGACGTTTCCGATTACTTCAGCACTTACTAGACAAACGCTCTAAACTTCCCATTAATTACAAAAGACTCATATACTTGACTATAATAAGACCTATTTGGACTTACGGAGTTGAGCTATAGGGCTCCACTAAACCATCGAATTCCTCTCGCATCCAATCCTTACAATCCAAAATCCTTCGTAAAATCCTCAATGCTCCTTACTTTGTCACTAATAAAATTATCCATAAAGATCTTAATGTTCCTTATGTTTCAGATCTGGCCCAATCCAGATACCAATCCTTCCATAATAAACTTCAGAATCATCCCAACCCTCTCGTTTCTAACCTTGCTTCCTCTTCAATTCCTGATAACCCTCCGAGGCGTCTGAAAAGAAGATGGCCCCGTGATCTCCTAATGTAGTCATATCATTAGAGTGCTACCATTGGGTAGTTTCTCAGCAAGTGTATTCATGTCATTATATCAATTATGTCCAAATTTACTTGATGTATTTATGTAATACAGTTGTAAATGTCATAAAGAAATAAATAAAAAAATATATTATAATTATAACTACAGCTATTCTAAGAGAATAAATCACTGAGAGGTATTATTACAAATTATCATTACCAGTCATGCTCGACTATTAATGGAATGATTAAACTAAAAAGCGTTGCTGAGAACGGAGCATGATATTCAAGATCACAATGACGTGCTATACCACTAATGAATAATATCCAGATAACACTTCTTTCGAAGACCGTGACGTTCGTTCAGCTTTACGTATAAAGCCTCTCTTTAAAATATTAATAAGCTCTGTTTTCAATAATCATTATCTCGTTAATATTTCAATTATAGATAAGAACGAATCTAGTAACGTCAAAACCTAATATTACGACAGCGTATTATCAATGGTTGATATTATGAACTCATTTCTGTGGTTATAATCAGGCCTATTAATAACAATTATTAATTTATATCAATATATAAATATATCATACTAAAACACATTTTTTTTTTCATTCCTTCATCGCCTTTTAGGCTATGTGGAGATTTTTTCAGGCCAGAGAAGAGGGCGGGAAATTAAAGGCAGAGTTAAAAGTCCCTAGGCACCGTGATTCAAACTCGTTATTATTATATAATTTGTAAACTTCGAGTTTATCATGTGATTGGTAGCACACACCCTCTCTAATAAAAATGTTGAGAGGGAAGAATATTATTTCGCCTCCCACCAAATATTTGAATTTAAAAAAAAAATTAAAATATATATAGAAAAAAGTCAATACTTTTTATTTACGTACTTTCGATATTTTTTCTCTTCTGTTGGGTTTGCTAATTTCTTTCTATACATGTAATGCTTCTTTTTTTCCCCCTTTTCTTTTTGTTATTTTTTCCAGTAAAATTATAAGTATAGTTGAGATTTTATTTTATTTTTTATAATTTACATACTACTATTATTTAAGTTGTATATATTGTTTGAATCTTTATAAGGTTAGTTTTTGGCCAGATATGTATTTTTTCTTTTGTAACTGTTCATTATTGTTATTCTAAGGGGACATCGTCCCAAAATAAGGTTTATTTTCTATATATATATATATATATTCGTGACCTTGTGCAATTTTTCGATCATTTTAAATTTAACCTTTATAATCAGAACAATTATCGGAATCATCAGATTAATCAGAAAAAATCGTATAATAAAATATGTTTGGATTATAAAGACATTCCTATATTTACAGTTATTGTAGGAAATTAAGGATATCATAAAGAATATACCATACAATATAGAAATAATAAAGCTTTTTTGAAGTTTGTTTTAGATTTGTACAATGAACCAAAAACATGTTAATATTTATATCTTTAAAAGCTTTTATGTTACATTTACTGAAAATTACTATTTTTTTTTTTTTTTTATTACTGGCCCAAAAGAAAAAATCACACATATACCAAAAATTTTGGGGAAATCTGCTTTGTAAGAGCGCTTTTAATACATAAAGAAAAGTCAAATTTTAAATCAGTACTTGAGCGTCAACGATATTTTTAGCTCTTTCACTCTTGGTAATTATATACTGGTTTTCTCCAAGACCAGATTTAGTTGATGTGAAGGCAGCTGTCCATGAGGAAAAAAAACAAGATAAAATCCTTTAAGAGTCTATTCGGATTAGCTTATGAAGTTTTCTTTGAAAAGTTTAGTGAAAAACTTCGTTTAAATATAACCTCTTTTTGTCTGTTGGCGTCCTGTATTCTCTGTAGATATATGTATATATATATAGTCCATGACACAGGCGGATCTACGCGGGGGGGGGGTGGCTTTTAGGCTGAAGCCCCTTCCTCCCAAATGGTTAAATTAACCATGTTTTACAGAAAAAAATATTAAAACCTATCTCTTAAAGTATTCTTGTTCATGTAATTACATTTAATAGGATTTCAAGAACCACTTAAACACCATTTCATATAGGTAGTTAATTATTTTCTTTTTTTCTAATTAAATATCGTTATATGTATATGAAAAAATAATCTTTCGGGCTTAAGTCTCCCTCAAAATTAAATCCTAGATCCGCCAGTGGTCCATGATATCAGAAGGATGTCAACAAAATATATATATATATATATATATAAAAAAAAGAACAGCTCTGAAAATAAAAGGTTATATTGTACATATAAATATTACAACAGAGTATACAAATAATAATAAATTAGTTGGCACGTGTGATTAATTCGCACAGTATAATGGTCAGTGATCAAATGACAAAATAATAAGAAAATAAAATAATGGATAAGATGGATAAATCAATTCTCATCTTCTGAGTAATTCACCGAGGAAATTGAAAATAATTTAAAACTTTAATTATAATTCAAACCAATTTCAGTATGCTTGCTAATAATATTCTGATTTCGACGTTTTCTTTTTTCTTTTGTAGAAAATCTAGTAATCTTGTAATCAAAATGTGTATAACATTTGCCTGAATTTTCGGGGCGATGAGGCTATTTTTCTATCTTTGGATTTGACGAAGAATTCATGAATTACCGAAAAAAAAACCACCTTTGAAAAATAATATAAACTCCTCCTTTCTCGATCATAGAGACCTCAAGTCGATGACATTACAAAAACCTTAAGCCATTGCTCGTCTTTTAATGTAAGCGTCCATGTTTTACATCCATACAGAACCGTAAGAAGAATTTTGGTTTTGAGAATTCTAATTTTTATATTTTGGGACAACAGACGCGAGTCAAGTATTTTTTTAACTGAAATCATTAGTCGCCTTAGCGTTAACTTCTCCTTCAATTTTGTTTTTTCGTGCTATCGTAGACTATATATATATATACATAAACGTATCTCCATTTTCAAACGTATTTTTATAACATTTATAACACCGGAATTGTCGCCGTTTTTGTAAATAATCATATATTTTGTGCTATCCGTATTTATTTTGAGCCCTAGTTCTTTATTGGCTTTCATTAACATTGTTGTATCTAGTTTTATTGTTTCTGTATGTATAATACGTACATTAGGAAAAGCACATATGAAAGATAGATAGAAAAACCTGGACCGACCTACAAAAATGAGAAAAGTCATGGAATTTTAAAAATATAAGAAATTCAGAGAGAAGTTAGAGAAAAAGTTAAAGTCAGGAATTTTTTTCAGTATGTAAATGTTTTTCCAAATTGGAAATAAATATACAGTGAATATCACTTAGATGACTTTGAAGGGGATAACCTTCGCCTAAAGCTGACTGTTATATTCCATCATTTTTATCTAAAAAGTAAAGGTGCGTTGAGACATTTCAAAAACTATGATAATAATAAATATATAAATGGTTACCTCACTGTGCTAGTAATTTTGTTTGTTGTTTTGGATATTTTCCATCTACTATATCAAGGGAAATAAAGTAAATAGTTTAATTTAGCAATAATTTCACTGTTAGTTAAACTTCTACTTAGTTACGAAAATAAAATAAATTCAATAAAAATAAATTACCAAAAGTTTAATTTTCCAAAATAAAAAAAAATAAAAAGCCTAATGCTCCTTCTAAAACATTATATTTGTTATTTGTAAGACTAGATGTCTTTTACTCAAATCATTTTGTAGTCAATTTTCATTCATGTATAATAATTTATTTTATTTATTTATTGAGTATTACAACAATCTGTCTCGTGGACATTAGTTATAGTGAGGTAAAATTCACAAAATCTGTACACAAAATATAAAGTAAATAGAAGCAAAATAATAATCAAAAGTATAAACAATAAATAATAAAATAAGAAAATTAAAAGTAAGCAAAAAAACATACACTATACACTATTTACAATCAGGCGAGGGAACTCCAGGAGAACCCTGCGCTACTCTCTCAACCACGGTACGGATACTAAAGCCAGCGGAGATTGGTGGAGAGCACTTTAGCCACATACACTCATGTCTTGAGTGGAGAATCTGGCCATTGCCAGAACTCCAATATATACAATCTACAAAAGGTCGCGAGGCCACTGCCGTTTCAACCTTTTTGGAGGATTATAGAGATGGGAGGTGCTTGATAGGGATTGTGCAAGAGGATTTGGGAGGTACATAAGGTTCTGGTGAAATTTGGAGAATTTTTCTGGGCTAAAGACTAGGACAAATGAGATATTAAGGTCATGGTGTGTAGGGTTTTGTTATTTACATAGAACAGAGCATCAACTATTGTTCGAAGGACTTTAGATTGAAAGGATTGAATACGTTTGATGTTAGAAAATTTTGCTGTCCCCCACAGTTCAAGTCCGTATGTCCATATAGGTTTCAGTATTGTCTTGTAGATAAGTAATTTGTTTTCAAAGGAAAGTTTAGATTTTCTGTTTAGTAGTCTGTATAGTTGGCCGTATCGTCGGTTTAGTTCCTGTCTTTTAAGTCTAGTATGTGGGTTCCACGTTAGTCGTCGGTCTAAGAGAAAGCCAAGATACCGGACTGTGTCTGAGTAAGGAAGCTGGATGGTGTTAAAAATGTATAATAAATAAACTTAGTTATAATAGTGGATTGATAGTTGACTATCGTTGACATATTGAGAAGAATTTATTTAAATAATATACATTATAAATATTTGTACTCCGACATATTGGTCAGAGAAAACTATCATTAAAAAATCAGAGAATTTCACTTTCTGGTAGCCACCCTAATAGGTCTTTAGGAGGGCCAAGAGATATTGTTACATAACGCGTTGTAATAAGCATTCATTGCTGACTTTCATAACCTATCGTTCGCTCATATTGAACTAGGGGCGTTGTACTGGGCTAGTAGATTTCGATAACGTTCAAAGCATATTCAACACCTTCAAGCATGTTTTTTTCTCATCGTTAACAAAAGATTATTCATGAAAACTTAAAAAAAAAAAAAAAAAATCTAAGTTGTATGTTTTAGACCAAACGATAGAAGTGAAAACATCAACAAGACTAGATTAATAATATGAAATATAAATTATAAATAATAACTCATTATAAAGAGGATGAATTCTAAACAATTCCCTAGCATACAGTATGCAGGCCCGATTTTTAGTTTCCGAGATATTTTAATCCGTATGTTAAAACATTCCAATTAGTTGATTCTACTTAACTTTGTCCCGAGCGTTAACACCGAAAATCTGACGGATCATACTATGTCAGTATCATACTCTATTAAAATTTTATTTTTGTCTTCATATCTTCATCCGCAACTGTCATAGTAGTGACAATAGGCAAATTTGTTTTTGTGGTAAAAATATAATGGCATGAAAAACATGATGCATAAAAATTAAAAAATAGGTTTATGATAACTAAAATATGTGATGATCGTATATTCTCATATTGTAGTATTATTCGTTATATTTAATATGACAATACTTGGAATTCGTTCTGATTATGTTGTTGACATTATAATTTTCCCTTTTTTGTCTCTCTAATATGGCGTCACACCAATATACAATTATAAATAATATCTCAATACAAAGAGGATGAAATACTGCACATATACCAAAACACTTCAATTAGTCAATTCCAGCCGACTTTACCCGAGCGTTACACATCGGAAATCTGATGGCTCAATCTAATTCACTCCACAAAAAAGTGCAAAATGCGGCGAAAGAAGTATCCACTTCAAAAACTAGGGTGTGTGCTTAAGACCACACGATAGAAATGTAAACAAAGCAAGGCGGACTTGATAATATGAAATATAAATATTTTTTAGTTCTATATTAAAAAAATAATAAGCTTTATAATATATACAATTATACTTGTTTATAAATTACTCTGACAAACTTTTCTTTATTGTTTGTATTATACTATAAAAATGAAATAATAGGTTTATGATAAATAAAATATTTAATGAATACTTTTGATTGAAATCTATTTAATAAATATCTAACAAAAACTCGTTCAATTGTTTTGAAATTTTGAGATGTTTTAGCCCAAACAGTCCTTATTATTTGCTTTCTGGCGCGATCTTTTTACTTTTTCAACTCTTGAACACTGCGTCACGTCAAAGTACAATTTTCAATGATAGTTCATAATAAAGAGGATGAAATTTTGAACATTTTCCTTGCTTACAGTACTCAAATCTAATTTTTAGTTTCTGAATTATTTTGATCCAATTGCAAAAATTAGTTGATTCGAGCCGACTTTAACACTTTACTTATAGCCGAAAGAGTTTTCACTTCAATAAAATAAACAATCACAATTTTTTTTTTAATTATTAGCAAACGTTTCAAATATTAATTTCAAACCTAGAATTAATTATTTAAAAATAGATTTTATCTCGAAGGGCGTATCGTACCAATACGACTAACTGTCGTATAAGGTTACGATATAATTAGTATACAATGATTAATAATCAAGAAGCATATACATCTAACTGCTCTGAAATATGCATGCCATATCATTGCGTAATATAGAGTGTGTATGCCGGATCATGAGTCTTTCCCAACAGAAATCGTAATCTGTATTCCAAAGAGGTATAACAACACTCTACGAACTTAGTAATCATAAATTAGATATACCTAGCAGTGGCCAAGGTGGTCTCTTGAAGGTGAAATTCACAGATAAGACTTTGCTTTCATCAATAATGTTAAAAATAAAAATAATCCAAATAGTCCGTGGTACTCGTTTTCGTCAAATTATTAAAATCCGCCTGAAACTTAGTAAATAGTTTCATCTCATCGTAACATACAACTATTTCATTTACGAAAACTCTTGAAATTGGGTCGTTTTCAATCTGGAGGGGGGTAAACTTTGTCTTTTTAATTAGGTACTAAAAACTCGTTAATACCCATTTGCTTTTTAATTGAATAGTAAGATAATTTTGTCATTAAATCGGGAAAAATAGAGGCCTACAAAAATATCTAGCCGTTTGGCCTATACAATCTTGTTTGTTTTGACATTTTTTGGGGTGTAGATCACACCAAACGGCTCAATATTTTATAAGACCACTTTTTTTTTTTTGCGATTTTGTGCTCAAATTATCTTACGATCTAAGTTAAAAGCAAATGAGTATTTACAAGTTTTTAGCACGTAATCAAATAGGCAAAGTTTGCCCCCCTCCAGATTGAAAACACCCCAATTCCAAGAGTTTTCGTAAATAAAATAGTTATAGGTTACGATGAGATGAAACTATTTACGAAGTTTCAGGCGGATGTTATTAATTTCATAAAAAGGGGTCTTTACCACGGACTCAACTATAAAGTAAACTTGCCAACGTTTTGCCAATTCAGGCATCAGGGCAGAAAAAACAAGATCACATATATGCAGAAGAAAGAAAATTAGAAAGAGAAAAAAACAAAAACATTTGCTATAGACATCTTATCAAACCATCTCAAAACATACAGAAGGAAACAGTAGAAGGAGGTTATATAAAACAGCTGATTAACAGAGATAAATGCAGAAAAAAAATATTCTATTCATACTTAAAATATATAATAATACAAAACTGTGTTGTTCTACTTGTTTTTAGTAGTATTATAACCTGGAGTTTTCGTTTTTTTCCGCTAATTTTAATGGATTATGGATATAAAATATACATAAAAAAAACTCGAAGCTATATATAATATCCATAACCCACAAAATTTAGCGGAAAAAACAGCTATTCCTGTTATAATATAACTAAAATAAGCAGATTTTATTAGCACATTTTTGTGTTATTATATTTTTAGTATATATATATAATTATTATTTTTCTCCATTTATCTCTGTTGATCAGCTGTTCTTTATATAACCATCTTCTCCTGTTTTCTTCTAGTACGTGTGCAGATACTTTTTTTATCGAATTATTAACATCCGGATGAAACTTTATGAATGGTTTCATCTCATCGTAACCTACAAATATTTTATTTACGAAAACTCTTGGAATCGGGGAGTTTTCAATCTGGAGGGGGACAAACTTTGTCTATTTAATTAGGTACTAAAAACTCATAAATACTCATTTGCTTTCCACTTGTATCGTAAGATAATTTGATCAAAAACGTGGTCTACAAAAATATTAGGCCGTTTGTCCTATATAAGCTCTTTATTTTGAAAATTTGAGAGTGTAGGTCATACCAAAGGGCTCAATATTTTTGAAGTCCACTCTTTTTCTCGATTTTGTGATCAAAGTGTCTTACGATCGAAGTGGAAAGCAAATGAGTATTTAAGAGTTTTTAGTATCTAATTAAATAGACTTGTATATAGGTATACATGTGTTCTTTTTTATTTATTAATTTTAGGTTATTTTATTCTTATTTATTGTATATATATTATTTTTCTGTATAATTTATTTTATTTATTGTAAATAGAGTGTGAATGTGATCTTTGAACACTATTATTATAAATGTCCTTGAGACAGATTGTAATATGTTTCGATAAGTAAGTTATTTCCAAAAAAAAAAATTAAATAGACAAAGTTTGCCCCCTTCAGATTGAAAACGTCCCAATTCCAAGAGTTACCGTAAATAAAATAGTTGTAGGTTACGATGAGTTGAAACTATTTACGAAGTTTCACGCGGATGTTAATAATTCGATAAAAAGGGGTCTGTACCACGGACTATTCACTATGTATTTGGATGGCTTGGTGAGTCAATAAATGAATGAATGAAAATAATTTAGAACATAGAACAATAGTATTTTTTTTTCTGTTTGTTTCTTTCTAAATATATTTGTTCTTGTTTTTTCTGCCCTGAAGATGCCTGAATTGCCGAAACGTATGCTGAATACTGCATGTTGGAGATTATAGCTTAATAATTTGGATTGTTCCATTTATAAGGTCTCTTTTCGAACTGTTTGCTTATTTTAGTGATAATTGTAAGGTTTTTTATAGCGGATGAAGCGGATGTTTAAATGTTACGAAGTGAGATAGCGGTGGAAGTGACGTTATCAGAAGAAAATCTGAAACAGGTCAATCTGATTGTATTTCAAGTGAGATTTTTCGTGTTCGGGTTTTATTACAAGCATTATCGAGGGCGCCAATATAACAGCTTGTACAAACAAAAATGCAGAAAAAAAAAATAACAATTGAGGACAGTTAAAATACTATTTTGTTTTGAATTTAATATATACGTAAATGTACTGGTGATAATTATTAAGACAATTTTTCAACATTAATGTGAATCACAACTTAAGTTCTGATTAGTGTTGCCAAAATGCGAGACCGAGACGAGTCTTGGTCCTGCAAAATCAGTCTTGGTCTTGCGCAACAGTCTTGCAGTTACTTATTAGCTTATTACTATAGAGATATTACTGTATTTTTTTAGATAGGAGAATCCTAACTAAGCCCGAATGAAAAATTAGAGGAGTTAAATGCAAAATTATATTGTTTATAACAAATATTAACATATAGTAACTAAGATTGTCAAGTATTATTAACTATTTTGCCTTAATTTTTATTTAAAAAAGGGATTTCTTTATCAGTCCTGGTCTTGGTCTTGTAAAGTACAAGACCAAGACCGATTTTGGGTAACATTAGTTCTGATGGTGGATCTTTGCAAATGGGTTTAATTGAAAACAAATTTAGCATTTTATCAATAAATTTTGTCCTGTACAGTCAATTAGTTTATTATTCGTGAAAAATTTAGGAAATTCTGACAGTTTATTTTGAACCAGTAATAGACACTCAAGTTTTGGGGTCGACATATTTTTTATATAATTTATAAAAACTCAAAATAAATTCTCGACAGTTTTAAACTAGGAAATGGCAAATTACAGATAAATTTTAAACATCTCCTAAAGAAAAGTGATAAGGAAAGCTTCCTAAAACAAACAATCAGCTCCATTTGCGTCTGAAAAGAAGATTGCCTCGGGACCTTCTAATATAGAAATATAATTGGAGTGCTACCAATGGGTAGTTTCTCTTCATGTTGTTCATGTCATGTTTCATATTTACTTATTTCATATTTACTAGTTGTATTTATCATTTAATACAGTTGTAAATTTTAAGAATAAAAAAATTTTAAAAAATTAACTCGAAAAATCAACTAATCGACTATTGTGGCATGATATCACGTAAGGTTCAGACATCAACTTCCTAAGTGTTCTAGCTTCAAATTTTCACAAGAGTATTTGCATTCTCTTTTGAACTTATAAAGCTTTTTACATGTTAATGAGTTGAAAACTATCTATCTATCTATCTATATATATATATATATATATATATATATATATATATATATATATATATATATATATATATATATTCTCTCCACTAAAATAACGAGATTTTTAGTCCTTTTTCCATCAGGTATAAAAGTACATACTTTTCACCGCAACCTATAAAGATAAGATAAACAGGAGAAAATACGACCTCAATGTTGGAGCACTTTTACTCATAATTTTTTTTTTTAATATATTATATTCTTTCACTTATATTAGAATTTGTTTATTTTATAAATAATTAGAATAGAAAAATAATAAATATTTTTGTTTGTTACAGGTAAGTGTCGACAATTCATAAATATAAATGTGAAAAACGTAAGTACCATATAAGCCTTTGAATATTTATCAAAAATTATCCGATTCAATTATGATAAAGAAATAAGGGTGATCTAAAAAGAGATAGATTTTAGAAAAAATAAATAAATAAATAAATTATTAAATCGAAATATTATAAATCGTCATATATGTTAATAATAATTTCTTGAAGGTATGCGAAAGAAATGACATCTTCCTCCTAAATTTTATTATTACTACTCACCTTTTTCTTTTACACATTCAATGTTTTACGTCTACCTTATCTTCAGGAATATTTTATTTTATAGTGTTTCTAAATACTTGTCTTCAATTGAATTCAAGCATTACCAGAGGGGAGGGAGGGAAATCAGCTGTTTTATATCATTTTTCTTTCCTATTTCCTTCATTATGTTTTTGGACGGCTTGATAAGACGTCGATATCAAATTTTTTTCTCTTACTTTCTTTCTGCATATATGTGATCGTGTTTTTTCTTTCTTGGTGATGCTTGTATTGGCTAAACGTTAGTAACTTTTAAAAACCTGCGTTGCTGTAGACTGTACCTCCTAAACGAATGTACAGATTTCAATGAAACTTCGCTAAAGTCATTTTCTCGTCGCCCTTTAAATTTATCTATATAACATACTTCAACGAAAAGAAGCTGGAAAAAAAGTTACGAGGGATGTTAAAATTAAATTCCGAATAACTCGAAAAGTTTTTACTTTTTTGTTGTTATTGTGAGATGTTTCAAAGGTATTTAAATTTCCTAAAAAATGAAGGAAGTTTCATCGAAATCAAAGCACTATTAGTAGAGATATTTAATTAAAATTAAATTCCGAATAACTCGAAAAGTTTTTACTTTTTTGTTAATGTATATGGTTTTTTAAAAGTTTATGAAATTTCCTAAACAACAAAAAAAAAATCGTTAAAATCGGACAATTAGGAGCAAAGATATGGTCTCTGGCTTGTTTTTATGTGTTCTACTCCAAATGCTATATCCTTGGTTTGGTTTTTAAATTTTAAATGTGTTACTGAAATAATGCTATTTTTTTAAGCATATTACTAATGATTAAAGAAAAACAGTACAGTCTAATAATTGGAATCACCTTTTTTTCTTTGTAACTCGGAAGGTAATGTTACTTTAGATGTATAATTGTTTGGAGATAATAAACCATTGTGAAATCATTTGCAGGGTTTTTTTTTTTTTTTTTTTTTGTCTATGCCTCCCCAATCAAAATCAAAAGTCTACACCTACGATTACCTCCAAGGATTTTATGATTGAGTGGCTTCCTTCATTTTCGTGTAATGTTTATCACAATAAATGATAATTCTCGTATTTGAATTTTAAAAATAAGTTATGCAGTTGCAATACGCGAATGGTTTTCTCTTATACATATAATCATGGAAGCTCAAATGTTCCCTATCTGTTACCTAACTCTGCTTGTAATGGAAAATCTCGATTGTCTGATAATAGTGGGGGTAATTACCAATAATGGAACTTTTTCGTCATTACCTTCCAATATCAGCTTGTTTGTCCATCGTGCAAACAATTATCTGTTGAAAATGTAATTCAATAAGCTCAGACTACGACTAATTCACTTGTTTTAAGGCGCTTAAAATTAACCTAAAACAGAAACTGAACACTTACATTTATCTATTTAAGTATATATGCACATAGGGAACAGCCAAAACGAAACGCATAAGAAAACTAAATACTTTTCATTCGAAAACATTAAACCTCCTTTGTACGTTACAAACATTACTTTACATAAAAACCTTCACATGCCAACAGTTAACGACAACATACTCGCTAAATAAGATTTAACGATAACTTACATGGACATACTAACACACACATACAAGATATGATAGCAGTAGTCCACTAATTGTTAGTACTTCTAACAGATATGAGTGAAGAAATTAAGTTTAAAAAAAAAAAACTGTCTGCATAAAATAATAAAACGCTGAAAATAATTACAGAATGTTTTATTATTTCCAAATTGCTATATTTGGAAATAAGTGTGATATGTCACACTACTTTCTTTAGCACTTTAGGAATTTTTTTTATTTTTATATTTATTGAAAAATATTATAATCTGTCTCAAGGACATTTATAGTAGTGTTCTGAGATCACATTCACACTCTATGTACAATAAACAAAATAAATTATACAAAAAAATAATATATATATACAATAAATAAGAATAAAATAACCTAAAAATAAATAAATAAAGAGAACACAGACATACCTATACAAAATATTTACAATCTAGCGAGAGATCTCCACACCAGACTTGTCCCTTCAACTGTGGAGGGAAAAGCATGACTCCAGGAGATCCCTGCACTTCTCTCTCAACCACGTCACTAGGGCTAAACCCAGTGGAGATTGAGCAAGAGTGCTAGGGAAAAATTAAATAAAAAAGTGGTTTACTAATAATAACCTGATTAATAATATTTTCTTTTCATTTCTTGTTCAGAAATATAGACAGTAATTATTTTCTATATTTCTACTCTAACCTTTGATTCTTACTAAGCCATAAAAAATGATTTTGATTAAATTTTGGATACATTTATTAATATTTTTAAAGAAACCTTAATTTTTTTTTTTGGAATAATACGCACACCTACGTAATTTCATTTGGGCGCAACTCTTCATAAATATGTTATAATTTAAACATAATAGTAAAATGAAAGTTTCATTTTTTTTGTTGACTTTTCTTAAAGGTGAAAGAGTTTCCTAACGAATGCCGTCATTTCCTTGTTTGAAAAAAAAAAAGTATGAAAGTATCACTACCCGTTATTAAGTAAAGGAATTTTCGTGACGCTGTAAGAAGTGATATTGTAATAAGGGCATTGTTCGTCTAGAATCTCTACTTTATCTTTTTTATTCAATTTTAAAACATAAATAAAGGAAGAGGAAGCATAATGTGGCAGGGTAAAGTGTGGGAACTAAGATTTTCTAGATTCAATTATTTATATCTTTCCTAGAAATATTTCTCAAAATTCAAGAAATACTATAAATAACAATAGCTAATTCTCATACACGATATTAGCAGAGAAAATCAGAATTGTAGGAGATCCCAGTGCTTCTCTCTGAGGCGTACTGCTGGTATTAATAGCCAGTGGAGGCCGAGCAAGAGTGGAGAATCTGACTAATGCCAAAAATGTAATATATAGTTATTTAAAAAAGTCTCGGGGCTACTGCCTCTTCAACATTCGAAGAGTTTTGGAAGGATGGGTGGAGCTTAAGCTGTGTTAGAAGATTTAGTTGATGAGTAAAATTCTGTTGAGGGGGCGGTATGGTTAACGCGTGTTGTCCGGCAACCTGATATAAGATTATTATATACACTACGAGTTAACGTCCTGTGCTGAGGGTAGGAAGGAAATTTAACTCTGTTAATAATCCCCAGCCCTCACTCATTGGCTCGGAAAAAACACAAATAGCCGAAAAGCCAAGCAAGACAAGAGGAAGATGAAAAGAAAAAAAAAGATTCTGATGAAATTTGATGAATTCGTATGCGATAATGTCTAATACAAATTATTTTTATATTTAATGCATATATGTATATGTCCTTTTTATTTATTTATTGTACGTTATTTTATTCTTATTTATTGTGCATAGTGTGTGAAAGTGATCTCTGAACAGTATTATAAATGTCCTTTGAGACAGATTGGAATATTTTACAATAAATAAGTTTTTTAAAAAATGCATAAAAACGTTTTCATCACCAAGACTTTCTAAGATTTTTTTTCTGAGTTTATTTCTCTAAAAAATAAATTTTCAACTGATTTTTTGCACTATTTAGTTTTGTTGGTTCTAGCTAAAAGAAGACTATTTAAAAAAAAATATCTAGTGAAATAAACAAGAAAAAAAAATACTTTCTTTCCTTCATTAAACAACCGCGCGAATCTACGAAGGACGCTTTGGGGCTGAAGTCCCCCCCAAATGGTAAAAAATAACCATTTTTTATGGAAAATATATTAAAAAATTATCTCTTAAAGTATTATTGTTCGTGTAATTACATTTAAAAGAACTTAGGGAATCACTTAAACACCATTTTATATAGGTAGTTAGTTTCGTTCTTTTTTTCCAAAGTAATTATCGTTATTTTTATGGAAAAAAAAGCTTTCGAGCTGAAGCCCCCTCCCAAAAAAAAATTAAATCCTGGATCCGCTAGTGATCACACAAAATGATATCATAGGACGTCTGAAATAACAAGCAATTCATATTTGCGAAGAAATTTCGGGAAAATGGGAAAATTCTCATAGAATTTTCCTATCGTTTGTTTCTCTTTTTTTTTTTTTGCTAGTTACATAAGAGACTGTGAACTGTGTCAAAGAAACTTCATTCACCATAACTTAGACATGCAAGTTTCATTTAGAAATTCTCAAAACGTTCAAAAACCATATCAATATATTTTTTAAAAACTTAAAACAAAATACTTAAATTATGTCTCTATTATTTTTTAATCAGTTTTCTTAAAATCTTTTTTTCTTTTTTTTTCTTTTTGAGGACCCTGAACATATTTACCGAATAGAACTCCCATTGATTTAATCCACCACATTAATAATGCAGTCATATATTTTATTTTTCAAATTGTTTAAAAAAAACTTAATAAAATTATAAACAAACGGCGTACTAACAAGAAACCATTCCTAATATCATTCACTTATTTAGCCAAGGAGAAATTCGGCGAAAGGAATAGAGTCTTGCCACACTATGCCTCTAGCCCTGACCTACCGAAAGCTTGATTATTTTTTTTTTAGGCGAGGTAGAGAACGTTCGGGACTATATTCATACCTACGTTTCGTCCTAATCTGTAGCAAAATAAACGGCGTCAAAAAGAGGCACTTTTCCATTTTAAACGTTTATTTAAAATTTTTGTAGGCTACCTTTTTTCTCGATTTTGTGATCAAATCATGTTACGATTAAAGTGGAGTGCAAATGATTATTTTCGAGTTATTTCTAGTACCTAATTAAACTGACAAATTTTGCCGATCTTCAGATTGAAAACGCCCCAATTCTGAGTATTTTCATAAATAAAATATTTGTAGGTTGCGATGTGATGAATTTCCACAAATGTTTTAGTTAGAACTTTCTCAAACCACGTATTGTCAAAGATCCCTATATAGGATGCAAATAAATTAGTATTTCGTTCAATCCGATCTATGGCTGAAGCAAAATTTGTTGAATGAGAATTTCTGAAAAAAAAAAAGCTGAGGATGGCGAAGATGGACAGGAACTAGAATATTAATTTTATTAATGAGGTAAGAAGAATTGATATTTCCATTAATTAATTAAAGAGGAAAATAGCTCCCCTTTCGATGCCTCGATATGCTAAAGAATCTATATTTATATTGATATTCATATTTCAAAAATGTTTGTAATATCGATGCAAATATCAACTATCGATATTTCAAGTCCGCTAGTTATATTAATATCGATAATAATAATGTATATATAATAATATAATATAAGTTGAGGGACAGCTGTGTCTTATTGTTAACCGTTAAACAGGAGGGATATCTTCCAGTGGTATAAGCTTATCTCTTGTTACGTATATTGTTACTTTAACCGTCATGAAGCTGTAAATGTAAACATTAATTGAAAATATTGAATAGACCTTCTTGATAATATCCCCACATATCCCCATCCCCACATATATTATTACAGTAAGGCTCGAAATCGGTTTTGTACCATATATAAGCTCCTGTCAGGCTCAAATACCATGAATGGGGCACCATTGTATTCAAAATTTCACGGGGGATTAGCGAATCGTATTCTCCACTTTTGTTTTTCTTTCTAAAATAAATAAAGTCGACGCAAACATTTTGCTAAGCTTCAATACTGGAACGGTGGTAGGTCTGGAGATCGAAACGGGACAAATTGGACCTTGAAGATTTTGATGCGTACAGCAAGACCCGGATAGTTTCCCCGGAACTATCGGATCCTGCGTTTTTAAGCCCCAAATAGTACTATTTTCGAGATAACGCAAGGCATAGGGTTCGCATCCACACAACCTTACATTAATTGTAGTACTGTCATTGAATATATGTCTCATTTCCTCGACTTGAGCTCTCTATGATCGAGAGAGGAGGAGTTTATATTATTTATCGATGGTGTTTTTGATCGGCATGCAATAACATCCTGAATTCTTCACCAAATCTCAATATTGAGCTTCCACTTTTGAATGTTTCCTTCTCCTTCAGGCGGGCAAAATAGTCCAATCACTCCGAAAATTCAGGGAAACAAGTTATAATCATATAAAAGATTACTAAATCCCCTACAAAAGGAAAAACAAATCATTGAAATCGGACTATTTTTAACAAACATACAGCTCAGTGAAATTTGTTGGTTCCAAACAGAAATGAAGATTTAAATTAATTTTTATTTTCTTTGTCGATTATATTTATCGATAAAGTAACATTTGATTTCTTTATCTTTTGATACCTTGCATTATTTTATTTTATTATTAATTTGGCATTTGATAACAATATGCTATGCGAATTTTTGGTATGGGCCTACTAGTTATATTTTATTTACCCTAAACAGGATTCACCGATATCGATTATACGTCTAATACATCCGGGAAAAGGATATCGAATGTGAGAGTAATTGGTAAAAATCACTAGGAGATAATAGTAGTACTTTATTATACAATAATAATTGATTTATATGTGATTTAATGATACTGATACAGATCGATCTAATGATCGCGAACTGAACTCCACGCGACCTTGCCCTCAACCGTTCTAACTAATGAGTGAGTGACGTGTTAAGAGATCCAATGTCAAGAGATCCAGGCGGAATTTATTACGACTCTCTACTTCCTTGTCTCTCTAGAAATAGCTTTATCTGCAGTTCCTATATGTTTTTTAAAGTTTACTTAATGTTAAAATTTAAAAATAAACTGAAAAAAATGTAGGGTTTTTTTCAGTATATTGATAGGTAAACATCGATAGTTCATATTTTCATCGATATTACAAAGACTTTAGAAAAATCAATATCAATATAAACAATGATTCTTTAGCATATAGGCGCATCGAAAGGGGAGTTATTTTCCTCTTTAAATTAATTAATGAAAATAACAATTCTTCGTCATCCTAGTTTTTTTTTTTTTCAGAAATTTCCATTGAACAAATTTTGCTTTCTATTCACACATAGATTGGATTGAACGAAATGCTAATTTATTTGCATCCTATATCAAAGTGGTGCAACACTTATAAACTATAACAAACATTCCCATACCACACTTTATTTTTAACAGAACTAGGTATTTTAAAGCAAATGCAAGTGAAATTAAATACTTGCGAATTATTTCCAAACAAGCATATACTAAAGTAACATTACTTTCCCAGTGACATAAAGAACAACAAATAAATGGTGATTCCTTTTATTAGTCTAAACATTTTTTTTCCATCGTAATTAATTTTCTAAAAAAAAAAAAAAAAAATAGCATTGCTTCATTATCTTTGACAATTCGTGGTTTGAGAAAGTTCTAACTAACAAATTTGGGGAATTGAGTTAACTTACTGATAAGGATCCCACGCGTTCTATTCAACTCAGTACTTATGAATGGCCATCGATACTCAATACTATCGAAATATCGATCTTTTTCTCTACTAAGCACTATATTCTTTATGAAACAGGTAAGATGAGTATATTTTTTTTCTAACGATCAGATTGATATATAATCCATAGAGCTTTCCGAAAACGATAGTTTTAATTTTTATTATAAAATTAAAGTATTAAAACATCGATAATAGATAATATCGAAGTAGGTATTATCAACGGTAAAATATCGAATATCAGAAGGAAAATATCGATGTATCGATAATATCGACTATCGATGAACACCCCTAATAGATAATACCTGGATATTTAGTATTATTTTTTTTAAAACATCAAAAAGATTATTTCTATATTATCTGAAGCGCCCATTGGATCTTCTCTATTTACATTTGAATTGTTTTTTAGATAGCTGAACGCTATCATAAATAGCAATATTATAATTTTTTTTTAAATAAATAAACGTACCCAACAAGAGATTAAACATCTAAAACAGAATTTGCTTTTTTATCCACTTTTTGAAAATTACATATGTCCCTCTTTGAAATGAGGTTACTTAATTCTTATCTATATTCGATAGTGAGCAAGCATAAATAAAATACAATGGGTGAGACTGTATTACCTGCAGTACTTTTTTTTTTCTTTGTTCTTTTTTGGCTTTAAGACTTGTAAAAGCAAGTCCTATTTTGCCGGTAAAATATTTTAATTGTCATAGTAAGATGAAATTACACTGGATATTTATTACATATAAATATTAATTATTATATATGTAGAAGATGCAAACAAATCGAAAATAAGTATGAATAAAAATAAAAATAATATTTTAACAACATTGTCACCCACTATATATATATATATATATATATATATATATATATATATATATATATATATAAGTTTCGAAAGACTTTATTTTATCTTAGTGTCTGCATATTATTATATAAACCACTGTAGATATTATTTCATTTTGTATTAAGTTAGTTTTCAATTAGATAGCCTATTGTTTATAAATTGTGTTATGTATATATAAATATGTAATTTCTCTTCTTTTTTTTTTTTTTTCATCACAATTAAGTAATTTTGAGAAGATTTTATGTTCATTTGTATATATATTTTATTTTTTATGTTTTACTGGTTAAATACTTTTTAAATAATGTATATAATATTAAAATTTTTAGAAGTTAGTTTTTGGCCAGATTTGTACTTTACTTTGTATTAACTCATCATTGTTATTCTAAAGGGACTTAGTCCCAGAATAAAGTTTAATTTTCTATTCTATTCTATTCTATTCTATATCTCTGATATCATATTTTTATTTCTGTATCTGTCAACTTCTTCTTATTTTATATCTATTTATATTTATTTTTTATTTTCAACATGTTTTGTATCTTTTGTAGCCCTGAAGACGACATGCAAAGTAGGTCGAAACGTCGGCAAAAATTAAACAATTACTATATTTTAATTTAGTATTTATTTGACCGCACCTCCCGTCCGATTAACTCTTCATGTTATATCAACGGTCAACCATCTCTACAACATTGTAAATAAATATTGAATGTAACTTATATGGAACTTAAACTAGAAAGACTAATAGCTAAAAACTGAGGTGAATTAGAATTACAATTAACTGAGAATAAGAGGCGACTTTTATAAAATATGACTGCTTTGATGTCATTCATGAACTTTATCAAGTCACGGGCGTTATCTTTGTTCATCGACCGAAGAAAGTTAGCTCCATCATCCGTAGTTTGCGATCCTAAACTAATTCTTCTTCGCTTCTCGAACCTTTCGCACTTGAAGGCGATGTGTCTTGGATCCTCCAAGCATTGGCGTGTTCGGCATTGACCGCTCTTAGCTAGACCCATTAGATGTAGATATTTATTAGTTCTGCCATGATTTATCCTAAGCCTGGTCAGCTTTACTAAGCTGGAGCGGTCGAGATGAGATTTAAGAGTCTCAAA